>APFE031453623.1:173378-222173 GCA_000404065.3 Pinus taeda
CAAGCTGGTAGTCCCGGTTTTGGGATCCAGTGGGAAATCTCTATGTATATGTGTTATGCTCTCGCATTTTTATTTTTCATGTGATTTAGAATTCGTATGCAGGTAATTTTTGTATGGGGTTAAAACCTGCAATGTTTGACGAGATTCTTGTCATGGCTAGTAGGGGTCCAACCAAGGTCTTATTTGAGCGAGTTTTTTTCACTCACATTTCCATGTTATCTTACTCTTCTGAAGATGCCATTCTATTTTGGGCAGTGACCTAGGTTTTGGACCTGAAAAAGTAGCTGAAATCAGGTGGATGCTGGCACAATACTATGTAAAAATGTCTCTGGAAGTTGGTTTGTAGGCCTGTGAGATGGTTCAGAGGTCCCTGTATCCTGGCATGCCTATAACATGAGAGTGTCCAGAGCTCAAGTGGTCCAAAATCTCAGTGGGACCCAGGGACTAGTTGGTAAAAATGTTGGATTTATTCCTAAGGGTCGTAATTGTAATGTTGAATGTCAGTATGGTGTTTTTTCATCGGTTCCACTTCCTTAATGTGAATTAGGATTTTGAATCATATCATAGTGACCTATTGTCATATGTTTACTTCGGTTGGTCAGTTGCTTGGGTAGATGTGGGAGGAGGGTGTTGCAGTGTCCTAGGATACTATTGTGAGCTAAATATAATAAGAATCGTTATGTAGAAGACTATCAAACTTATTACTTGCAAGGTTAAATCTATTACTAGGTGAAGGCTTCCATGATTTTAGTTTGATATGAGGGTCTACTGTAAGTTGTTTGAAACTCAAAAGTTTGAATATGATATTAGATTGTAATGGTTGTTGCTTGAAGATACCAGGATTTTGTAGCATTTATATAGGTAAATAGACTATGAAACTTATTTTTTATGGAGAATTGAATAACATTAGTAGTTATACATGATCATTCTGCAACAAATCTCTCTACACAACTTAAGTATATTTTAGTTGAATATCAATTACCTTTCCTGAATAAGTTCTTGCACAAGTTGAGCACCATTGTCCTCTAATGTCTAGTCTAATTAATAAGTACTAGATGCTTCTTGAAGTAGTTTTTAGGTATATAAGAGAATTATAGTAGTTGGGAGAGTGTTGAATAGAAATATAGGTTGAGTGATTAGAATTAATATTATTGATACATTACATGAAAAAATAGAAGCTATTTTATCTCAATTTTGTTTTCTCTAGCTTCTACACTCATAAATGTGTCATATTCTAGTATACTATGACCATAAATTTTCAGATAAGTGATATATTTGAGGTTGACCACTATTATTTATGTGATATTTGGGTTGTTTATGAGATTTCTTATTGTTAAAAATGTCAGGGGTACTCTTGGTTATAAAATTTTAGGGTTGCCTAAAGTGCTTAATATTGTAGTTGAAGTTATTGCATCTCTCCATGTTTGAATTTGAGATAAATAATGCTTAGCTATTTGTTTGTTAGTGAAGGGAAAAATGCATGTTTGGAGTCACTATTGATTGAGAATATAAAGGTTCTTAACTCTATGTTCCAAAGAGATTTTATTTGTAGTTATGAATGAATCAATAAGTATTGGTAAAAGTTATTAATGGGGATTTTTTTGAATACTATAGTTACTGGATCTCACTCATGGTTTAAGTTGCTTTTTGAGTATGTAGCTTTAGGATTTGGAAACTATTGATGTAATGAAGATTGTCTTTTGTTGAGAAGTTTGAGATGTGTTATGATGACAAGTATCAATTTTGTGTATTATTGTTGCATTATTGAGCATTTTATGGTCCATATATATTGTTAAATATTTTTTCTTTGTTATAGTATTGATGAAACAATAATGACTCCAATTGTGATAGACAAGGGCAGTGACATGATAAAAAAAAGAAATTAGGATTAGGGATGTTTGAAGGCCAATGCACCAATAATCCTCAATTTAAAAAAGAAACCAAAAATCTGCGAGCAAGAAAACCCCAAAATTCAAGAGTCATTTCCAAATGGGTTGTACACATAACATTAGAAACATCACATATTTCGAGCATCATAAATAGAAGCCAAAATATAAAATTGCAAAAGGCACACAAATGTTACATATCAAAAGTTTATACGCCATGCAAAGGATTCTATATTACAAAATTGTGAAATTTTGACATTATGGGTTAATACCCATACATTATTTGACCAAAGAATCCAGAAAAGGAGAAGAACACATAAATTAAATAACTAAGATGTAACATTAAATGCCAATTTAATTCCATTAAACCCTGAGGGGAAATTCTCCAATTAATGTTATAAAGATAATTGATGTTCTAGGGTGTTAACCCTCTCCTAAACATTACAATTACAAATTCTGGTGGACTTTCAATAACCATAAGAAAAACCAAGGATGACCAGAAAGAGGCCATAAGAAGCCAACAAAAAACATAACCCTCAAGGAAATGAGGGAGGAAAGCGGAGTAGCCATCCTCATCCTCATGCTAATAATAAGGAAAGCAAGAGAGAGGGATTGGTCCACAAGACAACTTACCTCCTTGCCTTTGCCTCCGATAAAGCATCCCCAAACTCTCGCTCTAGAACAATAACCCTCATCTCCAACCATAACAAGTAAAATTCAATGTCCTAAAAGAAAATTAATTAAATCATAAATGAATAACGCAGATGACAAAAGTCACAAGACTAATTGTATCAACGTCCATCTCCGTCAATACCAATATACATCTTAGATAACCACTCTCAATGGATCCATACTCAAGGTAAAGAGATCAACAACATGGGTAACCCTTGAGAATGGAACTCAAAGTTGTAGAGTGTGGAATGTGGATGGGAGGACAACTAACTGGACTGAATGAAAATGAAAAAAAATAGTGTAGAAGGTTAGTATCAGAGATGAACACGCAAAGCAAAGCAAAAATGAGACCAACAACATAGCACCATAGACCCAAACATGCCAGCAAATGAAATGATCTACCATCCACATGTCTAGCAGGTATATCCAAACCTCAAACTAGCCTAGCTAGGTTTGTTAGCAAGTTGGTGATACACCCATAGAGAACTTCTCTTTAGGGAAAAGAGGGATCACCATATGTTATTCCATCCAATAGAATACACTTGAGTCTAAGCACATGACCAACACGGGGTAAGGAGGAGCTAAAAACTAGGCTACACTTTATGAAAGTCCGATGGTATCAAGATGTGAGTATTCGATGTGGAGCAGCATCACTAACACCTTTTTCGACATGGATTGACCAAACAATAGTAATTTGTCCTTAGATTTGTCTGAGGATGTTGACTTAAGAATTTACATGTGAGGTGGTGGAACTGTTGGACAACACATATGGACAATAGTTTAATTGTGTAATCCTAAGGTCAAGTGTTTAAGCTTCTTTCACTGCAAATTTAATGATAGTATAACTAATATGGTTTGGAGACTAGAATCAAACCATTGTGTTGTGTATGATCCCATGATTGTGAATACACAAGATATATGACAAACATAAAATAGAGAATATACAAGTTTGTGTGTGTCTATGTGTAGGGATGGACTAATATCATAAGGGAGCCTAATAGAATATACTAATATCATAAGGGAACCTAAGAGTTTTTACAGTTCCAATAGTTCCCTTTGAGCTCTAAAATCTTTTCCTATCAAAAAACTAACTAGTTTATATAAGTCACCTCTTCAGTGTCATGCTATATTGATTGACTATTTATTCACAAAAGTCCAATATGATGTCTCACTAAAACTTTGTTTTATTTTCCCACATTTCTTTTCTCTCGCCATTTTTTTTTGGTTCATATCCCATTCATGACATTCCTCTCTCATCATAAATTTTGATTTTGATGAATATCATCAAAAATGGAAATTTTCTTTTTATCCGTAATTGATTCTTAATTTATCTTGAAAATTAGAATTCCAACTACATATATGTGACTCCTTTTAAGAAAATCTCAATTAAAATAATCACAAATATTTACCAGCGTATAAAAATATTCAATTTTTGTTCTCATGAGACCATTATTCCTTTCATCACATCATAAAAGACGTAGTAAAACAAATATACAATTACATATAAATATCATAATATAAATGTGGATGGTCTATAATGTAGAATCCAAATTCAGTTTGGACTAATAAAATAGCACTCAATGCTATTGCATGAGCTCTAATTGAAGAAAGATTACCTATGAAACTCTAAACTCTAAAGGTAATGTGCTTGATGTTTCTTCAAAGAAGTTTTTCGTAATAATTTTCTATGTTTTGAAAAAAAAAAATTGATTTTGGAAAAATTTCCTAACATATTAAAAATTTGCTGTTTTAAATATATTATTTCATGTTTGGTCGAGGGCATTATATATTATATAAATTCCAACCCATATGTTTGAGTGGGTGACAACATTTAAAAGTTTAACATATCACGAGTCCACGTATAAGTACATTATGGTATCATATAAATTCCAACCTATATGTTTCGGTGGGTGAGGACATTTAAAAGTTTAACAGGTCACAAGGCGAGGTTTAATTATGTTAATTTTATCAATAGATGAAATGGTTTTAGGGTTTTTTTTGAATTTAGTGATGTAATTTTAAGATAGATTGTAATTTTTCCGTTATTTAAAATATATTTTCTTGGATATTTAAATTAAATTAGTTTTTTTTTTTACTAAATAATTGCAGATTAATAAATAAAGTGAATTTTTAAAAATAATTTATTAAATTTTGATTAAAATTAATAAAAAAAAATCATTTCATTACTATTAATTAAAATATACATTATTATAAATTTCAAATAAGAATTAAATGGTGTCGAAGATGTGATATTATTCGTAATAAGACTTAGTCCCACTAAGCTTAAAAAAAAATTATGCAAATGTCCAGAAAAAATGTATACAACACCTTGTACCCAATTTTAATAGGGAACCCCTCATACAAAAACACAGTGCCAATTTGAGCATATCCGTTGCTTTTGCATATACCGCATATACCCACAGAGTGCCAATTTAAGCATATCCGTTGCTTTTGCTTTTGCATGTACCCGCCCGATGTCACTAGCTTAGGAGAGCACTGGTGGTTCCTCTCCATTACTCAGAACCAGCATCAAGCTTGTCGAAAGCCATTACATTTTAAAACCATTGACCACTTCTTTTGCAGGAATGTACCGATTCCTTCAAGCCCCACTACGAAATGAGCCCTTCATGACTAATTATTATTGCTGCCAAATTCGCTTTTAATTTCACAGTTTTATCATTGGTATGTTATCCTGTGTTGCAGTTCTGCTATATGAGAGTCGAATGTTTGCAGATGTGTCTGAAGAATAACGAAGATATAATTTGTAAAGGACACAATAATTCGATAATGCTTGGCGTATGTATATAGTGACCATGGTATATGCCTAACTTCGCATAATGCGCAAAAATGGAGAGGAAAAGGCATGAAATCGCGGAGAATCGATTATGAAGGAAGATTCGTAGCACTGTGTGATATTCCAGCTTCATCTCCATCTTTCAAGTTATTCCTTCTCTCCTTTTGGAGGCATATGCTTTATTCACATAATGAATATCCCTTATGTTCAAGTACATAAATACCCCAGATCTGCCTTCATCACTATGAACTAGTAGAAGCAGGTAGAAAATTGTTATTTGTTTATGTGGTGACCATTTACTGGGCACCTCTCCTCTGGCCGGCAAGAATACGGACATATAATAAGAACGCCACTCTACCCAAAGGCATCATCATGAATGGCTCCTGGAAGTGGCTAGTTTATTCCACGCCCGCCAAAGGAGAGTTGCCCTGCGATTTCTCATCACAGTGTAATGTTTAATGTATGACTGACAACGTCTGTGGACAAATAAGGCGCCTCTGCTTCTGGACTACAAAGCGTGAAGGTATTTCTTATGGTAATTGTCACTATTCTTTACTTAACGGAGAATAATTGCGCATTCCTATTATAAAACATCTATATCTTGTTTTGGGATAGTGCTAATTTCTACAGACGCCATTGAGTTTGTCCTCATATTAATGGATGTTACACAGACCCTGCAACTACGAGAACATGAAACTCAAGACTAACAGATTTGTATTGGACACAGTCTACAATGAGGAAACCTAAAATCTACAATGAAATTTGAAGCAGAATGATTATTCAATTCTTGATCAGTAACTGTTTTTGTATATACGACGATAGATTTTGTGATCTTTGCTGTAAAGGGTTTGCGTTTATAAAGAAGTATGGTGGTCTTATACCTGTATCTGAGAGTAGCATAGAAAACCACAAAATACATGAAGAGCGATATTTATAAATTGAGCGATATTTATAAATGAAGAGTTTGTTTTTAGTTTTTGAAATTCATTACGTTTAATTATGGTGAAAAATTACATGTCTTAGATGTTATTCACCTATGCAGTAAGAATGACTGAAGTCATCTAAAAGTAGTAAATCTGTAAAAAGAAAACGCCAGGAAAAGTGTATTATCATGTATCATCATGTATCAGTATGCATATATATATATATATATTACAAAATTTCAAAAATAACCAAAAACAAATTTGTAAATCACTGTTCAGATGTCTAAAAAAAACTATGATATAAGATGTCTTTGTAAATCACTGTTCAGATGTCTAAAAAAACTATGATATAAGATGTCTCAAAAACTATGATATATTAGGACCTATCAGCGCTTTGCTAATCCTGTTCTATATAAAATCTATTCTATATATAGTCTGTAATAGTACTGATAAACCTGTCCCTCTCTTTCCTCCCCATTCCCCTTGGGATAATGCACTACCTCTTTAGACAACTTATAAGCAAATTTGTTGGGCTCCCTATTTTATAAATAAAAATACATGAAATCGGATCAAAACGTGATTTACAAGTGGTTAGATCACTTGAGAGAAGTTTGTGTTTATTTGTTACTTTAAAAAAAAAAACTGCTAAAAGTTGTTAGGTCACGAAAAACTTACTCTATTTATATAATTAGCTTTAAATATTTTTGGTGAGGATTTGCATTTTATTAAGTTAGGTATAAAAAAAATTAAATTCAAATTGTATAATAAAAATAATAATGAAAGTCAAATACATGGGTTTGGGTGCTAAGACTGCAACTGCCCCCTGCTCGACAGCAGATCGACGACGCCCTCCGCTTGGCAACTGTCTTCCGCTTTACAGGACAACTGGCTGCCATGCTTTATAAAATCATCACGTGGGGTCTCCTTAGTTTGCTCTCCCAGGCTACTCGCCTTGATGTCTCACCTGCCCATCGGCTGCGTTTATTATGTCACAACGTGGCCTGCATTTGCTACTTCTTGTTCCATTTCGCTGAGCATGGACTCTCGAGGTCTCTTGCCCCGCTTCCACTCATATTGCCCCCTGTGCCATACTCCCAGCCCGCCGACCCCGGTATGTAATCCATGAGTCGCGAGCATGGCAGAGGCCCGCCGACCCTGGTAGCTAATCCATGAGTCACAAGCATGGCAGAGGCCGAAGCACCTGCCACGGTAGGGAAGAGGGCGCCCTCCAATGACCTTTGATGAAAATGTAGAATTGCCTCTGTTTGATAATGGCATCCTGCCTCACATCCGCCATCATATCCTCAAGGTTGAAGAAGAGGCGTTGACTCGTGGGAGGAATACACTACGGGCTGTTCGCAATTTGCTCGCTCGCTGGCTCACAGAATATGCGAAGAAGCGATGAGCCGTGTGAGGAATACGCTATGGGCTCTTCGGAATTTGCTTGCTCCCTGGCTCACAGAATGGGCGAGAGAGAAATCGCACCCCACCTATTGGATATTTAAGCTTTCACCCTTCCATAACCACGCCTCCAACTCTCTCTGGCATCTCTACCGTGATCTTGAAATAGATTTCTCTCCCGAAATATCCTTCCGCACCCCCGACCGTCCCTACGCTTCCCCCAATTTTCGCCTCACCATTGTATTTCTCCCCCCACTTTCATGGCTTTTATTGGTTATCCCTCTCCTACGCACATGCATCCAGAATCTGCTCCTCTGTCGACTACTTCCACAATCACTGCTTTGGCGTCCTCTCCTCCTCACCTCTGCCCTCACAAATGTTATATCACCTCTGCCCTCGCTAGGTCTTTTGGCACTCGGCGAGCTCAATTCATGCTAGTCCACCTCTGCCCTCACTAGGTCTTTTCGCACTGGGCGAGCTCAGTTCATGCTAGTCGACTCCTGCACATGTTTTTAACACGCTCAAGCTTTTTATGACTTCTACCTATTTGGTTTGTTTTCACATTACATTCAATTGGTGGCTTGGCACCACTTAGTTCAAAATGGAATTATTTTGTCTTCTTTAATGCTAAATGACAGTCTCAAACTGATCTTTTTAATTAATGTCTCTGGTTCTTTTTTAATCTCTGTAGTTTCCCCACTGAGGGGCAGAGCAATTTTTGTCAAACTGATCTTTTTAATTAATGTTTCTGGTTCTTCTATTAATGTCTGTGGTTTCCCCTCTGAGGGGCAGAGAAATTTTTGTGAATCTGTCACTGGTTTGGTTTCCCCTACAAGGGTAGAGGACATTCACCCATGATATTTAGACTATATGCTATGTGCATTTTTTTGTTAATATAAAGTGAATATCTATATTTACAAAAAAATTAATGAAAACTAATTAAGTAATAAAGGCTGAAGACTATCAAAACACATTGTTTTTGCATTAATACACTTGTATACCAAAGATTTTATGGTTAATTCTAATCCTATGCAGACTCGGCAAACATAAACTTGCCCACTATTTATTATTTATGGAATTTTATCCATAGAGTAGTTACTAAACATTTGGTATAATGGAGCGAGCAACACTGAAAGAAAAACGGTAAACGAGGAAAAACAGAAAAAGGAGGAGTTGGGTAAGCAAAGGAATGTGATGGAACTAAAACATGTGGGGAAGGAAGGAGCTGAAAAGCAGAAAAGGAGGGCTTGGATAAGCAAAGGGATGCCAGGGGACAAAATTATGATATGGAGGAAGGGATGCGATTGAACAAAATCATGATAAAAATAAAAATTCTCGTACATATATCTTACATATAAGATTATGTAGCATGATATTTAAATTTTAAATTTAAGTAGAAATTTAAATTAAAAATGTGATTTAAATTTTTTGAATTTGTAAAAGAAGAAATATTAAAGGTTTCAAGCATAGGATATAGGTATGTCCGTCCCTATAAATGGAGTGATGTTAAATCCCTCCAAATGTTTGCTACGAAGAAACTTATTTAAGAAAACTATATAATTTCAACTTATTGTGATATATTTGGATCTATTTAAGAAAATTATATAATTTCAAACTTATTGTTATATATTTGGATGCTTTTGAAAATGGGAAACATTTAAGCTGTGATGCAGTTCTCTATACCTTTAAATGTTTTTATAAATTTTTGGGAATCGAGAATTTAATCAAAAGTGATTCTATCTGAGGATGAGTCGCCTTAATGGAATAGATATTATTGATAAGAGATATTATTGATACCTTATAAGGAAGGTAGATCATACATAATGATAAGAAAAATTAAATAACTTTATTATTATTATTTTTAATTATAATAAAGATATATTTAAAAAAAAATATTGATTCTTCTGGCATAGAAATATGAAGAATGATAACACAAATGAAAATATGAGATATGGAAATGATAACCTAAGTTATCACATGAGGGTTTCAAAAGTCCATTTTATATTATTATAATATGTGAATATGAAGAATGATAACACAAATGAAAATATGAGATTTCGAAATGATAACATAAGTGATAATATGAGGATTTAAAAAATCTATTTCATATCATTATAATATGTCCAAATGCTAGATAAATGGAGTCATGTTAAGTCCCTCGCCATGTTACGCAGAAAACTATTTAAGAAAATAATATAATTTCAATTTATTGTTGAAAACTATTTAAGAAAATAATATAATTTCAATTTATTGTTGTTATATATTTGGACGTTTTTAAAAAATGGGAAATCCTTACCATGATAGGAAGAAACTACTTTGTTTTTTTTTTTTTTTTTAAGATTAATCTATTAATATGGTAAAAAAGGGTGGTTACAGTGAATTTTGGTCATAAAGGAAACCAACGTCAATCAGCATGCATCTATGATAATTGTCTGTAACTACTCCAAAATTACAGTGAATCTTGGTCACAAAGGAAACCAGCCCCAATCAGCACGCACCCTTGATAATTTTCTGTAACTGCCCCAACAGAGAGGAAACCAGTCCAAAAATATATCCAAAATATGTCCAAAAAATAACCCACATAGTGGTGGAAAATTTAAACAGATCATTACCAAGACCAACAATTTATCCTGACTAAACCAACATACTAACAGTTTTTCCTGAGGACACATAAGATTGAACATAAACTAAACCAAGAACAAGACAAAAATTCCACCTGGCAGGCATGGCACATGGCCCTTAGCCTTTCGAAGCAGGCTCCTCCATAATTGGACATGCCCAGTCATCCAGGTTGTCTGACTCACCATGTCCCAGTGCTTGATGGCCTTCCTCTGTGCTGCAAGCCTCAACACGCAGGCCTAACGTGTCACCGAGACGGCTATCTGGGGCCTACGTGTCACTGTGTATGCCCGTCTCAACATACTGACTGCCAGCAATGGCTTTACTATGCCTTCTGTTCCGACTTTCATCAAATTCCTGCTCGTCATTGTTGCCTCTATTCCCGCTGCTCGAGCTAGCTCTGTTCGCCTCCTCCATAGAATTATCTAGGGGAACATGCTGCTCGATCTCTTATGTGGTCGTAATTGAGACAATAGCTACTATAACTGGGCAGTTCAAAGAGCTGTGAAACGGAAACTACATGGTGTGAGGAGCAGGATGCAGAGGCAAGCAAAAGGTTGCAGTGCGAACAACTGCAACTTCACGGTTTGAGCTATGCAAGCTAGCTCTGCCTCTACCACTTCTTGTATCTGGGTACCGACTTACGAAACTGTGCTGGTGGGGATTTTTGGTAGAGGAGGCAGGGGAAGCAGAGTTTGGGCTCGGCAGAGTAGGGGAACAAGAACATCGATTGTGCATACGATGGTGGACCATGGTGGATATGGGAATAGGGAGAATGTTAGCAGAATCAGAGGAGGAATTGACAAAAAAGTTATGCGAGGAAATTACAGAGGGATGGAGGTTGCGAGCCAAATTGTAGAGGTTGGTGTGGGAATGGTGGAAGCCATTACCCAAATCAATGCAGCTCAAAAGCCAACATCTGCAGCCAATGCTGGTGCATTCATTCGGCTCTCCTGCCTGCGGGGGGCAAACACAGTGAATCAGGGGTAGAATAACAGGAAAGTTCTCTGGTTCCATGGTTATGTGGGTGATGGCCCTACCTCGACTAGTACAGGCATTAAATGGCTCCTACGAGGCACCATGAATGCCATTCATGATGGCATTGGAAAAGTTGCAGGGGGCCATGTGACCACCCCATCCACCGCTGCTCCGTCTAATCAAATTAACTGCTGTAGTTAACACCCACATCTGGGGGTTATGAAGAAACTAGTTAAGAAAATAATATAATTTCTATTTATTGTTATATAATTGAATGTTTCTAAAATTGCGAAACATTTTAGTTGTGATGCTAATCTCTATATTATTAAATGTTTTTATAATATTTTCAGAATCAAAAAGTTTGATTGTATCAAATCGGTGTAGTATGTAACACTTTGTTAACCTAAACTAAGAAAAGATATAACAAAATATAGTTCTAATGGTATGTAACACTTTGTTAACTTAAACTATGAAAAGATAATTTTGATGGGTAACAATCAAAGTAAATATTTTATTATTAAATAAA
Organism: Pinus taeda; assembly: GCA_000404065.3. Lineage (NCBI taxonomy): Eukaryota > Viridiplantae > Streptophyta > Pinopsida > Pinales > Pinaceae > Pinus > Pinus taeda. The sequence continues at coordinate 185,178 of APFE031453623.1, forward strand.
TAAAGATAAATTAATTACTTGGAAAACGAGAAAACAAGATATGAGATTTTTTCCAAATGAAATCCCATTGGTGAATGGGAATGGATAATTCTATCATTATAAGACTTCTAGATAAAATTCTAGATAAGATTAATGGATTGAGAGATAAATATCTATTAGGTTTCGTAGCTGGAAAAAGATGCCAAGTTTAACATAAAAGCTTTGCGGGAGAGAAAGAAAAGCTTTTATCGAAAAAGCCTCGTGGGAGAGAAAGATGAACTTTTCCATGAAAAGCCTAGCCAAATGGATAAAATGTCCACCTAAAAGCAGGATGCTGCTAAAGGAAACAATATCATGAAAGAGGATATTAAATACCCATTGAAGAGATTAACAGAAGGCAGTTGCTCCATGGCAAGAACTCTTAGCTTGGGGGTGAACTTAGCCATTTCTAGGTTGGGTGGTGGTGCTCGATTTTCCAAGTGACGACTCTTTTAGCTAATTTAGTTGTCTTCAATTGCTTAGGATTTTTTGTATGTGGATCCTTACTCTTTATGTTGTCGCATTTTTAAATTTATGAGTATAATTGTATTGCTCTATCATATGGTTCATAACTCTTGATGTTGTGGAATTGAGACTTCTGTGATTTGTCATAGTTGTAAGAGCTTCAGCGTAAATCACATAAGAAAGATTTTTGCCAACGCGTTTCGAACCAACCAATGTGGTTCATCATCAGGACAAGTTGAAAGTACAGATCCAGCCCAGCGTGTTAAATAGTATAAGCAGAGACTCCAACGGCTAAAACTCTCTAACGGCTATTATGTCATTCAAGAACCCAGTCAAACTACCTCGAATTAATTTAATATTAAAATACTATTATATTCAGTGTTGGGTTAACCAGGTGAATAATAAATCAAACCAAAGGTTAAAATACATAAATTTAATTTCAAATATTACCCCTTTATACGTAAAAATCTAAACAAAAATTATGTCAATATTTATTTAATTATGGAACACAGAGTCTCTTACAACTATGACAAATCACAGAAGTCTCATTTCCACAATTCTATATACTTATATTATATTAGTTATTATATTGTTTATATTATTATTTACCATTATTTGCATTATTATTTATATCCTAAGCTTGTTCTTTTACTCATTAATTAATCTAAAATTGAAATAGTGTGAATGCTTATATGTTATTTGCTTGAAATAAATAATAAGTTCTTGTAATAATATGTAATCTATTTATAAATCCCTATTGATGTGTACTACTTTATAATTCATTCCTAAAAGGTCCATAATATTATTGATAAAATAAGTTTATTATATTGTTAATTAATTAATTCAATAGAATTGTTAAGTTATAAGATGTTATATTTAGTTGCTTGAACTAATACATAAGTTCTATTTTTAATAAGTATCATTATATTATGTTACTTTTTTATAATTTCTAATGTGTTGCTAATTTATTTTTAGGAGTTTATATTATTCTTTATCTACCGGGTAAATTATGTTGCTCTTAATTAAATTGAGAAATTGGTTACATTAGTTACTAGTTACTGAGTCCTGTTATTAATTTATTAATTCTTGTTGATTTATAAATTATTGTATACTAACGTTAATTATGTTGCTAATTTTTTTATTTATGCTTATTCATTGATTTTCATTATTAAATTAATTTAATCTATTATGTTGTTAATGAATTAAAATTAAATAGAGAAATCAGTTGTATGTTATTTTATTAATTGATCAAGTTAGTTACTAAGTTCTATATTTAACCTAGTTACCAATATTATCGAGAACTTATGTTATTATTCATGGGGGGTGAGCAAAGAGTTCCAATTTTTGCTAATTGCCAAGCCTCCATCCCTATTAAGGTTTTGTGGGTGTTTTATGATTTCAATCGCTTCTCTAACCTTTCGCTTGAAATGGTGATCTTCATTGGCAATGACCTTGGCGTCTTCAAGGCATGTATGGTGACAATTGATGATATACACCCCTTTCTGCTGAAGTTGTTCTTGGTTGTCCTTAACAGATTTCATTCTTTGTTTTATGGTTGACTAGGGTTTGAATGCAGTCTTTATATTTTTCTTTTTGAGGATTTTAGCTAGTGACTCCTTGAATGTAAGGAAGGTAGGCATTAGAAGTTGAGGGGTCTTTCGCTTTGTTTTTATTATTATCAGATTTGGCCTTTTGAATGGCTTTGAATATGATTTTATTGTTGTACCCTAAGTTGGAAAATGTTCTTTTTAGGTAAGTAATTTCTTCTTCAATATGGTTTTTATCAGAAATTCTACAAGCTCTAGTGAAAAGGGTCTGCAGTACCCCCATTTTTTGAGATGGGTGGTGGTGTGAATCAGCATGCAGGTAGTTATCGGTATGGGCTTTCTTTCTAAATACTTTATGACTTATGGAACCATCATTTCTTCTTATGAGGAGAATGCCCAAGAACGGTATGCAATTATTTTCTTCTATCTCCATTGTAAATTTGATGTCTTCAGACATGCTATTAAGATGGTCCAAAAACTTGTTAAGTTCATTCTCGCCATGAGGCTAGTTGACGATGGTGTCATCTACAAACCTAACCCAGGATTTAGGTTTTAATGGGTATGTATCCAGAGCCTTATTCTCGAATTTTTCCATGAAAATATTTTCCACGATTGGCGAAAGAGGTGATCCCATAGAAACACCCGAAGTTTGTTCAAATATTTCACCTTGGAAGGAGAAGAAGGTGGAGCGAAGACAGATTTCAGCTAATTTTGCAGTCTGGGGGTCTGCCACTTCTTTAACTACTTGAATTGCTTCATCTAGGGGGATTTTGGTGAAGAGCTGGACTACGTCAAAACTAACGATTTTATCTCCGAGATCTAGTTTAGTATTTTTAATGTAATTGACAAATTGATTGGAGTCTTTAATGTAAGAGCTAGTATTGCCAACTAGCGGGGATAGAATGCTAGTGACATATTTAGCTAACTCATAAGTGGGAGACCCTATAGTGTTGATTGTAGGTCTTAAGGGGACTTCTTTTTTATGTATTTTAGGGGCTCCATAAATCCGAGGTGTGATTTCACTATTAGGGGTCAATTGCTTTTTTAGTTTATCATCAAGATTGGTTTCTTTTATGGCTTTCTTTACCAGGTTTGTGATTTTAGAGATGGGGTTTTTCTCTAATTTCTTGTAGCTACCACTATTATATAAGTGGTCTTTCATTTTGTTAATGTAATCCTCATAATTCATTATGACAGTGGCGCCGCCTTTGTCAGCCTTCAGAATTACAATGTCATTATTATTTCTAAGACTTTTTATGGCTTTAAGCTGCTCAAGATTTAGGTTTCTTTTAGGAGGTTTGGCTTTTCTTAGGATAATGACACACTCTTGTCTAATGAGTTCTTTATCTTCATCCTTAAGCGTCTTGATTCCATCTTCCTTGTAACTATATTTACAAATATTGATTCTCTATATATTCAGTGTTCCACTCCATTAAACACAGGAATGGTGGCATATGTCAAATCCAATTTGATATATCCCCCAATTTTCGATCCCCATGACCTGGACTAAATCATTCCAAACCTTGGAGGGATGTCAACAACCACAATATCCATGAGAACGTTTTTCACAGGAATTTGGGCCAAAATGACCACCAGGTCTTTAATGATCCCCAAGAATTTTACTCTCTTAAAGTCAAAAGAGTGAAGGCCTTTATATGGTTTTGTTATTTGCAGCCCCAACTACTCCATGACAATCAAGGGCATTAGATTATGAGAAGCCCCAATGTCAAACATACAGTTATGTAAAAGAAGTTCATGAATTACCAAGGTAACATAGAAAGGGGAAGTGGAAGAGTCTTTCTCCTCAACATGAGGTCCAAATACAACCATGGGCCTTTCTTCTTGGAGGTTCGGGTTATCTTGAATAGGATTTATGGTAGGTGGACACATGAAATGAGATACTTGAGCTTTATAATTTGGATATTTCAACAATTCAGTTAAGGGAACAAATATTTTGAAATTCTCCAACTCCTTTTGAAGATTAAAGGTAGAGGGGTTCTCATCAATTGTTGTGACTTTGGAAGGTTCCTTTCCCTTACTGCAAATTGGATTGGTTTGGGAAGGAAATTTCTCTATTTTGGGTTTATAGGATTTAAGAGGAACAAGATCTGAGGACTCCTTCTTGCTTAGTGAGACTGGGTCAAGAGGTATCTCCCCTTTCTCTATTGACTTGGGGGGATTTTAGTGGCGAGGTTCTTCATATTTATCTTTCACTATAGACCTTTTCCTGGAGGACGTAAGGTCATATTTTCTTGTCTAACTAAGATTGCATGAAGTTAGAAAAATATCTACAATAGTTGTCAATTTCACTATCATTCAATGGGGCATCCAAATCATCTCCTTCTTCCTCATGAGTTTCTATCTCATGTTCTTCATCTGAGAGAGAAGAGAAATGGTTTTCTCGAACCTCTAATATTTCTTCAATTTGTTCCTCAGGATCATCTTCCAAATAAAAAGGTGGATGAATGTGATCTTGTTTTTCTTTTCTCTCCCTTTGCCAGAGATGCCAAGGTGCTCTTATATATTGGGGATTGAAGTTTCGATTTGCAGAGGGTTGACTCTGTCGAGGAGGGTTTTTGTTTTCTAATTCCAATTTTAAAAGCTTGTTAGAAAAATTTCTTATCAACTTATTCATCTCCTCAAGCTTTTGTTCTTGGGTTTCCTTCCCATGGCTCGAAGAGATGGATTCCTCATTTCCTCTTCTCCTATCACCATAATCAGTCTTCCCTCTCCATTTCTCGGTGGAGGTAAACTTTTATTCAACTTCTAAGGAATGTATTTGAATCTAGTCCAACGTACGAGCCTTCCTTTCTCTAAGATTGAATCTGAATTCAGGCTTAAAAGCCCCAAGAAAAACCACTTTAGAAGTAGCTCGTTGAGGTTTGATTTCAGCTAGAAGACTATTGTATATTTTTTTAAAACGTTTTATGAATTTTGAAACATATTCATTATGTTTTTTCTTCATTGCATTGAATTTAGTGATGATGTACCCATGGCCCCTTTTATCTCCCCATTTCCGAATAAAATAATTCTCCATCTCCTCCCAAGTAGTGATTGAGGCATTTGGAAGGGCTTTGAACCATTTCCTTACCTCCCCATCCGGGGATTGGAAAAAAAGTCTTAACACTACATCCAAGTGTTCTACATTCATATTTTTTGCAAATGCATAGAATATTTCTATATGTCTCTAAGTTTATATATCATCTTCTCCAGTGAATATTGGAAAGAGTTTAAGGTGGTTTTGTGGCATACCATTTAGGGGTTATGGCAATTCCAGTGGAGTATATTATCTAGGATAAAGACATGTAAACCATGTTTTGAAAATGAGGTGGTAGGAGGCTTATAACAAGGTCTTTCTAAGGAGTTGGGTGAATTGCAACTGACTGGAGCTGAGTTGCGAAACTGTTGATGCTCTGGGTTAGATTGTTTATGAGAATATATTTAACCTCCTAAGGTTTTGGGAAGGTATAAAATGTGAAGGGAGGAGATCTAAGATAGTCATTTTCTTTCTAGAATCTCCTAGATATTATCTTTTCAGGGTCAAACACAGGAGGAATTCTCTACTATGAAGTATCAGAGTGAGTGTGTGGCCTTTTGAAATCTAGGATGCTCAAAATTAAATTCATACAGTGGAGTCACCAAGGTGAGAGATCTTCAACCCACACCCCTTTATGCTCACCTTACTAAAGGGTGTATAAATTTCATACCCAACGAAAACAAATTGGTTCGTCCCTGGAATCAGCACCAAGAAGATGTTGTACTCCTAGAGATAGCCCCTGAGTTGAATAGAGACCACTGCCTAGCACATCGTAATGATTTCTTTAAGGATCTACTGATATTTTCTATTACACTTAGTATTTAGCATATTTGAGATTAAATTGATTTAGAAGATTCCTTAAGAGGATAAATACAAAGTCGGATGCCAAATATTACTCACATAAGCATTAATATCTGCCTTTAGTGGCCAACATCATATTCACATGAAATTTTATAGGTCATTTGTATTATATCGGATAAAATAATAAAGGAAGAAACAAAACCAACACATAGGGCTTAAAATTAAGAATTCAATGCATCCAAGTTAAACGTGAAATGTATGAGAATGATGTTTAAATGAAGTGCTAAGATACATGGATCACATTTTAAGGATAACAATTCATATCATTTATAGGCATCTTTAATTAGAATTATACCTAGATGAATCCATAAATCCATGAAAACATATCCAATAACTTCTATTACATGTAATCTAAGAAGAAGAGTGAGAACATATGGAACAAACACAAGAAGGAATACATACTACACATTTATATGAGCTAGAATCGCCAAAAGCATTCATTAATATTCCAGAGAGAATACATTTCATTGACAGCTTTCAAAGCTTCTCTCCTGGAAATCCAAAAAATATGAATGCCTGGTTATGTATCATGAACTATTTTGATAGGGCCTCAGAGGGAGAGCCCATTACAAAACATTCTTTCTTGATTTGGAAGTGAATCATCACAAAAAATTATCAGCGTGCTCTAGTGGCACAACTATACTAGCCGGATCCTAACTAACTAATATTGATTCTTTGAAATAGAATATATACATAAAATAAAAAAATATCAGAGTATCATGATTTCACACAATCAAAAATATATTTAGCTATGTGGTGAGCACCAGTATTGCAGCAAGAATGATGCAACTCTTGGGATACCAACTTTACTTTTATCAACCCGATAGTTCATAACAAACTTGGAAGCGTCGGCGCTATATGCACAAGTACTAGTTCTCATTGCAGGTTGTCACTTGGTCAGCCGGCGCGAGATCACTAGGAGCTCAAGAAAACTTCTATAGATTTTAAAAGAAGCTCTATGTGCGATGAAAGGAAAGAAAGATTGCTCTACAGATGTTATTCTGACTACAGAAAGGAGAAAGGCTGGAATGTAAAGCAAAACCTAGTAAACCCTAATTAACAAGATAATTCTACTCTTACCAAAAACACTATGAAGACCATGAAATAAATGCCATTACCTACTCAAGGAAGTAAACAACATCTAACCATGCTATTTCTGGAAGTAAATAAGAAAAAAACATATTTTTGGTTTTTTATGTGTTTTTATATGAATTTAACATGCATCTAATTTATTGTGTGTGAGTGTGTCAGCGAACAGGTGGCGAGGGCGATTGTGGAGCTTGGGAGGATGTAGGATGGTGTGGATGGATCGTAGGAGGTCTTAGGTGGCCTTCTGGAGGCTTTTCCCACACTCAGCCTTCAAAAGAAATCCTAGAGAAAAAACTATAGGAGGACATAGGAAAACTACAAGAGGCCTACAAGAGGAGGCTAAGAGCAATTTTCGTTGTTTTGAGGGTGTGAGAGTTGGTGTAAAAGGTGTATGAAGGTTGTAATGAGGTGGTAGGGTGCCTAAGGTCTACCATGAATCACTAGGAGATAGAAATATGATTGGGTTTTCTCAAGGAGAGAGGAAGAAGTTCTATGAAAAATGAAGGAAACTAGGGCAGAATTGAGGTGAGGTTTGGGAGACCTATATGGCATGGATAAGATGGAGGGTGTGATTGCTGGTAAGCTTCCTACTTTTGGAAGAGATCTACTGCATAGAAAGTGACAATCAACTAATAAGACCAATGAAATGAGTGCATCTTAGGAAAAAGAGAGTTTTGCATTAAAATGGCCTAAACTATGATGTATAGAATGAAATGCTGGGAAATGCTATAAGAAAGGAAAGCATGCAAAAGGAATATTGCAAATCAGGAAGTGAACATGATAAAGAAGATCTAAAGCAAAGAAAAACTAGACTATCAACCTACTAGAGAGCTGCAAACATTAGAAGTCCTAGGAATGAGGAAAATTTGTCTTTTTGTGGTAGCAAGAGAGTCTTTGCCTCAAATCATGGTCCCAGAGGGAGGAAGAGAGGCCAAGGCACTACTTCTATCCTTTTGAATCTTCTCTGATCACTACTTAACCTGCTACAGAAAGTACAAATGGAAGCAATCTACTAAATCATCAAAAGCAACATATTCTTAACCATACGAGAAATACATCTAACAGCAAACTAATCTACAAACTGAAGTAAATCATACAAATACAAGTAAAGAGAAGCTTGGCTTCTTGGATTGGGCCCTAACCTAAGAGCTTCATCCCTCTGAGGTAACTCAGTGCCAGCTCAAAAAGGATTCCATCTTCATTATCAAAAAATTGCAAGATTACATAAAATTGTCATAAAATCGTAAGCTCGAAATTTGAGCAGAGTTTACACAAGAAAAAAATTCAACCCTAGTGAGGCCATATGCCTCTCTACTTATACATATGAAGATAGCAATATCTTCCTTAAAATCAGGGAGGCTTGGCTCCCAAAACTTGAGATAACTATCATTCATCTTCCACTTGCTCGGCTGCCTTCTAGTGCATGATTTGGCTGCTTGTACTGCGAGTTGAATGAAGGGGAATTCGAAGTGAGGAGAAATAAATGAGTTGGATTCCATCTTATAAGTCCTCTCCTCTGTCTACTTTGATTTATTGCTATAGTTTGACCACTAGATCCTTGACTTTGACCTCAAAATCCATCAATAATCTGCATTAAATACATGTTAGACCACACGGCATAATAACTAGCTCAACTCACCCTATAAGCATAAATATAATCAGAAAATCATACAATAAGCTAAGAGAATGGTTTATTTGACTAGGTTAGGAGGTAAAATGAGCCCATATAATTACCCATTTATGAGGCTTATCATCACCCCCCTACTGAAGGTGTTGCTCATCCTCTGAGCAACCTAGTCAATCTCTTGGCCTTTCATGGCCATGGTGGCCTCCCTAGCATTCTAGGCTTTGGATGTGGTCTACTCATGTTCTTCATAAAGTCCTGCCTTTCTATTTATGTCCTTCCAGTATTCCTTCTCTTCTTCTTCTCTTCTGCCTTCCAGCATGTCTAATATGAGTGGAGGACTCAGTTTGAGGCCAATCCAGTTGACCTTTAGCCTTTGCATGGAGTGCTTGTACATTGGCACTCTTTTCAATGCCTCCTTCAGGCTCCTAGGGGAATGGTATTCTCTGATCTGCAAGCTGTGGGGTTGGGTGTTCCATCTTCTCATGCATGCATGCACATAATCATCCCCAAGTAGCCTAAGCATATCTTAAAAGTGTGCAATGGCTTGTCCCTGATTGGCTAGATATTTAGGGGAAATCTGAAGGTCATTGGCAAGCAGGTTGTGTGTTCTGATGAGTGCCATAGGATCTGATGGCTCAACTCTTATCATCAATGGTTCATTCTACTCTTTTATTAACAATCTTTTCATTTTTTTTGCCCTCAATTCTTCATGGTTCATCCATGACGCCATGGCCATTAACTGTAGATCCCCTAGCTTGGCATTGGGGTCCCACACATTCAGGTATGTGAGGGCCATGTTGTATAGATAGAACTCTGCCATCTTTGCTTTGTCCTTAGAGGTGCTTTGGTCACACAAATCCATGAACTGCTTGTAGTCTTGTAAAGGCATTATGCCTCTTTGTGCCAAAGTTTTTATTTGGAGTTGAAGCCATTGATCCTTTAGATAGAGGCCATAAGATTTGGCTGGTGTTTTGCATTGTAATGCTTCTATGGATAAGCTGGCCATGTATGCCAAATGAGTCTCTTTCTCCTGCAGCTTCCTCCTTAGTAATTCATTCTCATTCTCAAGGTGGCTTCTTGTAATGGCTTCTCTATCTCTCAGAGTACTCAATTCCTTGCCCATTTCCCTAAGTTTTTCTTCCATGTGGCCAATATCCTCAACTCCTTTGGACTTGGCTATCTACATCCACCTATGCGTTCTCACTTTCACTTTTTTCAATTCGAAAAACAGTGGAATTGCAAATTTTTGTGGGATTATCTTGCCTCCCTCAAGTAATCTATAATAGGAGTCAATATTAGGCTAGGGGTTAGGTTTTTGTAGCTCTTGTGCTTCCTCTTTCACCTCTAGCTGTCCTCCTATCTTTTCCTCAATTTTTTGTGTCTCCTGTACGACTGTTTTAGCCTCCTGTAGGTCTGGTTTGGGGTCCTGTAGAATTTCCTTTCCCTTCCATGTAGAATATCTTGTAGTACTCCTTTCATAGGTTATGGGTGTCTTCGAAGGAGATTCTTCAACCTTGAAAAATGGTGAATCTTCAATATTAATGGGAGTCTTTGATGAGGGTTGAGGTTTGCCTATTTCTTTTCCTCTTCTACTTCTACTTGACTGGTGTACTGAGGGTAGTGAGGGTAGCTGTTGCTTCTCTTTCCAAAGTTTCATGGGACTCTTCTCTTTGCTTTTCCCTCTCTGCCTCCTTTTCTCCCTCTTCTGTCTCTTTTTCCTCCTCCTGCTCTGTCTCTTTTTCTACCTCCTGTTTTATCTCTTCAACTCTCCCCTCCTCTATTTATTTTCTTTCCTCCCTCCTCTCTTACTTTTCTATGTCACCACTGGCTTCATATTCTCTTCCTTTCTTTTCTCCTTCCTCACTGATAGCAGGACTGACATCATAGGTTAATGCCTTGATGTCATCGTCAACTGTCATATTTCTAAAAACTTCCTATGCTATAGGGATTGTAAGGGTATGGAGGGCTTCTTCTACTAGGATATTAATTAGACCATGGTGAGCTAGCTACTATGAATTTCCTTCTTGTACCTTGGTGTTGGAGTTAGTGAGGGACTAAAGGAGAAAGTAAGGGATACTGAGCTTTTGATGTGCTGGGGGTATCCATGCCATATCTCAATTCTTGGAGCATTCTGAAATGATATCCATAAACAATGTTGAGCCTCCCCTCACAAGAAATGTATTTGATCACTTGGTAGCTAACCTCATCCCAGGGATATGGTACACTAGCCGTCCTAATTCCATTTTTTTCTTCAACAGGGGTTTCATTATCTTGGAAAAATTTCCTCTTGGTAGCCTAGCCAATTATTTTCTCATCTTTACTCCAAGGCAGCGTAAGAGGAAGGGTAGTGACCCTACTGATGAATTTAGGGGTTATTTCAATGGAGAGGCCTCTAATTCTTATAGTAGCATGAGTTCTTGTGTGGGACCAGAGAGAGAGAAAATCCATGGGAAATTTCATCATCAAACCCTCTAAACTTCTCAAAGAAATTCATCCAATTTTCCCTTGTAAATATTTCCACCACTTGAGGATGTGCATGGAGTCTGGTGGAGTTAGTGGGCTCTTTTGTCATAAACCCCCCTTTCATACTACCTGTACTTCTTTTGAAAAACTAGATATGGAGGTGGAGACAAAGAATTTTGAGTGAAATAGAAAAACAGAGGGGACTGTGTTTTTTTTTAGGGAATTTTTTTTTTATGTATTTCTACCCTCTTAAAGACTCATTTTATCTTCAATTTGAGACCAACTCTTTCACATTTTGATATTCACTAGAGGGCATTCATGAACCATACCTCTTCAGACTAAAATTTGTGCTAAAAATCACATTTCCTTCCTTCAAAATGACTCACTGGCCCTCCTGTAGAAGCCCGCTGTCCCTCCTGTAGATTTCTTGTAGGTGCTCCTGTAGAAGATGTCAAGAGCAAAAATATGGAGGAAATCGATGGAGGATGGTGGATACGAGGCTGTGGGGGCATAAGAAGACTGCTGTGTGGCTGAATTATGAGGAGAAACTGAAGAAAAGGTGGTGAGAATGCGCAGGGAGGAGTGCTCATTACCTTTTATGGATGTTTTCAGTTGTGAGTGCTGAGCTGGCAAGGTGTACGTTGCCTAGATTAGGGCTGTTGGTCGCCACCTACTTGGTCATCATGACCCCCCGTCGTAATCATCCCCTCATTACTACATCAGAGTTAACTCTTCCTCCCACTACCTGTCCTTCGCATCTTTTGCTTCAGTTGACTGTGCGCACGTGTGGGTGATATCTTGGTTAAGTGGAGTCAACTAAAAGAAGGTGGCCAAGTTAACTGACCACCTTTCCCTCTTTTTATTTCAACCATCTCGTTGCCTTCATATGATTCCTAATTACACAAATGAAGATAGAGGTGTGACTTAGCTACTTACCTGTAATCCAAGTGTATTCGCTGCCATCGACCGTGAGGTGTTGTGGCTTTCTCTGCTGTATGCCTTAATTTTCCTTCATGCATGCTTTCTCTACTTGTTAATGTGTTGTTGCATGTTTTTGTAGGTTATTATTTTGCTAGAGTTGAGCTGCATGTGCCTTTTAAACCTTCAGATGTGTTGTCCCTTGCTGCTGGTGCTGGACTTCTATGGGATCAACTGCTACAGAAATTCCTACAAGAGCTCCTGTAGCTGCTTCTCCCCTTGAAACTTCAACTATTTCCCTGTGCTTAGAGCTCGAGAATGATGCCAGAGGTGGAGATGAATGATGGAGGGAAAGTAGGTAAGCTTCAGGTAAAGTTGATGGTGCCTTTTCCTCCTTTTATTTTTGTTTTTTTTCAAAACTGAAAAACTATTTTTTTGTGTTTTTTCTTGGATAGGAAAAAAAATAATAATGATGCTTTGAGTGTGATGTGAGCTTGGAAATGATGGCAAGGAGGTTTGAAGATGGTAAGAGGGATTATAGGTTCCTCATCAAGTTATTATTGTCCCTCAAACTGCCTCTTATAGACACTTTTGGCTCTCTGTAATTCTTACACGAGCCTCCTATAGACAAAATAAAGCCTCTTGTAGAAAACACAGTTTTGGAAGAAGAGGTACTGTGGCGTGAAAGATATGCAAAAAATGATGGAGGAAGGTGTGGAGAAGATGAGATGGATGCTGGTATGAATGTCAGGTTCCCCTTGGAATCTTCTTCTGCTCCCTGTAGTCCTCCTGCAATCCTGCAGTGCAATAAAATTCATTTTTTTCTTTCTCCTTCTTTTTTTTTTCAAACAACTAGGGCACCTTAGAGAGGTTTTCACTTTAATTGCCTGCCTTGGGCACCTCCAAGGGAGTTTTTCACCTAGGGATCTTATTCTTTTCCCTTTTTTTTACATCACTGGACCGCCTCAGAAGAGGTTTTCAACCCAATGATGGGATTCAAGTGCCTCATGGAGGTTTTCACTTGAGTCCTTATTTTTTCTCTTTTTTCTTCAGTGAGTGGGTGAAGTGGAAGCTAAGACATTCTCCACTACCATCATTGTTTTATTTAAATATTCAATAAACTCTCGCTTGGAGACGGGTTTCTTGTAGACTTTCAACTGATGTCCATTGACAAGCATGGGGATGGCTTCATCATCAATGGTTCTGATCAGAACTGAACCATTGTCATTGCATTTCTCCATAGTGTAGGGTCCTAGCCATCTTGTCCTCAGCTTGCCTTTGAAATCCTTGTATCTTGAATCATAAGGTAGTGCTCAATATCCCTCTTATAATTGCTTCTCCCTGATATTTTTGTCATGCCACATCTTTCTCTGAAGTTGAACTACCTCTGTATGGAGAAGGGCTTGCAATCTATATTCATCCAATCCATTGAGCTAAAGTAATCTCTCCTTTTGTGCATGGCTGAGGTCTAGGTCCAGCTGAGCTGCCATCCTTAGGGTATTGAATTCAAACTCTATTGACAGCAAAGCCTTCTTCCCCTATTGGTTCTTCAAATATGTCTAGATGTTCACCTAAGGGTTCTTCTTGATTGCAACCGCCAAAGAAGAGAGAAGGTTGGTTGTGTGAAGCAGTGAGGGTGTTGGGCAAAAATTTTCCTAAGTTATCTCTACTCCTACGAGGCATGAAAGGAAATATTTTTGGTTGGTTTTTTGTTTCTTTTTCCCCACACTGAAAGTACTTGCAAAAACTGAAATTGTGATTGAACAAAACAAATTTCAACTAGCTGAAATGAACTTGCTGAATGAAAATTTGCAGAATTGAAAAGGAAAGCAAGGAAATGTAGAATTGAAAGAAAAGAAATGACTAGTCTACTTTTGCTGAAATAACCTATTAGCAGAATGTTGCATTAGGAAATAGAAGAAAGAAGTAATCATAGAATACTCTAATGCTTCCCTGGCAACGACACCAAGAAGTGGTGAGCGCCAGTATTGCAACAAGAATGCTACAACTCCTGTGATCCAAAAATGGATCCTGGATAAACCTCTAAGTCTAAAAGACTTCATGCAAGAGGTAAAAGGTGCCAAGTGGCACAAATCCTTTGTAAATCAAAGGAAAATGAAAATCATAGGCTACTCCTAGAAATAGTCTCATTGTAGAGATCTCCTCATTCTAAATCCAACGCAACTTGAATGGGTGAAAACCGACCCCGAATGAAGGAGTTATTGTAAAATTAAAATTGCCCAATGTCCTTAGAAAAGGAGGCAATTTCATTAAATTTTGAACTATATTGAAAATTTTGATTTTAGTATAGGCTCATGGGCCAATCCACAACTGACACGTGGCAGGCTGAGATTAGGCCACGTGGCCTTGTTTGATTGATCAAAGAGGAAATATCACATCAACAGATTACACTATCGAGCTTTAAAAAACTTGAAGAAAACTATGAAAATCAAGCTATCGGAGGCTTAAATGATGGGTGAATAGGGGCCGTCAGATTCGGCCAATCAACGGTCTAGATCCAATCGGTATATCACATTGGCAGTGATCGGTGGGTTGGAACGGAGGCATGGCGTGATGGACTGGGGCGATGCGATGGAGGGAACGCCGAAATCGGCAGATCACCATTGGCGAACAATGGAGTAGCCATATATATATATATATGTGTGTGTGTGTGTGTGTGTGTGTGTGTGCGTGTGCACTATAGCTGACTGCGATCGCCGATATTGGCGGATCGGCATCGGAGATACCAAAGGAGAAGCCAAAGGGCCGTTATGACTAGCGATGTGATATGGTTGGACCCGATAGGGTTCCAGAATGCAAATGCATAATATTTGAAATGTGCCCAAAGCCATTTTCATGATATTTTCAATGTATTTTCGCAATTTCGTTTATTAAACGAAATGGAAAGGATGAAGGCCTTGCGATATGCGATAGCGATTATAGGTGGACCTGATGGGAGTTTAGGGTGCAATTATGAATATTTCAAGTCTGGCATGAACAATTTTCTATGGTATGGCAACGTTTCTTTGTGTAAATAGAAAACGACTGCTTAGAGGAATTTTAAGCACCGATTGCCTTGTCCATTACCAGATAAGTGGCATCCATCCCAGGAAGTGTTTAGCAATGATTTCTAATGCTCAAAGAAGGAAAATGAGGGGACAATGGCTTGAAGACAGAGAGCCTGAGAGGGGAGATGGATAGGCAACACCGATTTTTCTTAAAAAGTCATGAACAGAAGGTTGTTGCAGTTGTTGATGTTGGCCGAGTCTGAGGGCATGATTAAGGAGCATAAGCAGGCAGTGCTGAGTCTGAGAGCCTGATTGGGAGGCATAAGCAGGTAGTGCTAAGACAGGGAGCTCACAAATAGTATTGAATCCCAAAGAGCCCAAGGATTAAAAGAGCCGAGGGACAGAGAGCTGAGAGCCAAAGAGCCTTAATCCCAAAGAGGGACAGAGAGCCACAATCCCACAGAGAAGCGGGAGGTGGAGTGAAAGAGGCCAAGAGACCCATAGAGAGCCCGAGAGCCAGAGAGTCAAGGTCAGTCTGAATTCGATCATGTTGTTAGCTTCAATAGTTGAGGAAAACGATTCTGAGGGAGTCAGAGAAGCTAAAAGCTCAAAGGAGCTCAGAGCACTGACTGAAAGAATTAGTCCAAAGAAGCCTAGATCTGTTTTGCAGCTAAAGGACAGCCAGGGTTAAGATGGTATTTTGAGCCCACTAGTTCATTTGTAAACCATATGGAGTTGAGTCACGAACTTGTAAAAGAATTCAGCCATAATCCCAAATAGCATAATTGAGTTGATTAGAGATCAAGGAGACGTAGCCCAAGATATCAAGGTGAACTCCATATTAATTTGTTGTCTTATGTGTATTGTTACTACTACCTTATTCACTGTTATATGCATTTATGTATACGTTCAAGCACATTTAAATACCAACATACACAACAGATTTTAAAGCACATAAACAACCAACAATAAATACAAGTATATACTTATACTTTCAAGGATTTCTTAATTCCGCATTGGTTAATCATTAAGGATTTGGGAATATTCAAGCTTTGGAAGTGGGAGAGGTTCTTGAAAGCTAGACAAGAAGCCTAAGAGCCCCATTTTCAGATCATTCTAGACTACCAACTTTACTTTTATCAACCCGGTAGTTCGTAACAAACTTGGAAGCGTCGGTGCTATATGCACAAGTACTAGTTCTCACTGCAGGTTGTCACTTGGTCAGCTGGAGTGAGATCACTAGGAGCTCAAGCCAACTTCTATAGATTTTAGAAGAAGCTCTATGTGTGATGAAAGGAAATAAATATTACTCTACAAATGCTATTCTGACTGCAGAAAGGAGAAAGACTGGAATGTAAAGCAAAACCTAGTAAACCCTAATTAACAAGCTAATTCTACTTTTGCCAAAAACACTATGAAAACCATGAAATAAATTCCATTACCTACTTAATGAAGTAAACAACATCTAACCATGCTATTTCTAGATGTAAATAAGCAAAAAACATATTTTGGGATTTCTATGTGTTTTCATGTGAATTTAACATGCATCTAATTTATTGTGTGTGAGTGTGGCAGCAAACAGGTGGCGTTAGAGGGCAGTTTTGGAGCTTGGGAGGATGTAGGATGGTGTGGATGGGTCCTAGGAGATCTTAGGTGGCCTTCTAGAGGATTTTCCCACACTCGGCCTTCAAAAGAAAGCCTACAGGAGGACATAGGAAAACTACAGGAGGAAAATAGGGAAACTACAGGAGGCCTACAAGAGGAGGCCGAGAGCAATTTTCATTGTTTTCAGGGTGTGAGAATGGGTGGAAAATGTGGATGAAGGTTGGAATGAGGTGTTAGGGTGCCTAAGGTCTACCATGAATCACCAGGAGAGAGAAAGATGATTGGGTTTGCTCAAGGAGAGAGGAAGAATTTCTATGAAAAATGAAGGAAACTAGGGCAGAATTGAGGTAAGGTTTAGGAGACCTATAGGGCATGGATCAATGGAGGGTGTGATTTTTGGTAAGCTGGCCTACTGCTGGAAGAGATCTGTTGCATAGAATCTAACATTCAACCAGGAAAATCAAGCAACCAATGAAATGAGTGCATCCTAGGAAAAACAGAGTTTTGCATCAAAATGGCCTAAACTATGATGTATAGAAGGAAATGCTAGGAAACGCTATAAGAAAGGAAAGAATGAAAAAATAATATTGCAAATTAGGAAGTGAACATGATAAAGAAGATATAAAGAAAAGCAAAACTGGACTATCAAGCTACAAGAGAGCTACAAACACTAGAAGTCCTAGGAATGAGGAAAATCTGTGTTTTTGGGGCAACAAGAGAGTCTTTGCCTCAAATCATGGTCCCATATGGAGGAAGAGAGGCAAAGGCATTGTTGCTAGCCTTTTGAGTCTTCTCTAATCACTACTTAACCTGCTACAGAAATAAAAAATGGAAGCAAGCTACTAAATCATCAAAAGCAACCTATTCTTAACCATAAGAGAAATACATCTAACAGCAAACTCATCTACAAACTGAACTAAAGCATAAAAATACAAGTAAAGAGAAGCTTGGATTCTTGGATTGGGCCCTAACCAAAGATATTTAGCCCTCTGAGGTAACTCAGTGCTAGCTCAAAAAGGATTCCATCTTCATTATCAAAAAATAGCAAGATTACATAAAACTGTCATAAAATAATAAGCTTGAAATTTGAGTAGAGTTTGCGCAAGAAAAAAAGTTGACCTTAGTGAGGCCCTAGGCTTCTCTACTTATACATCTAAAGCTACCAATAGCTTCCTTAAAATTAGGGAGGCTTGGCTCCCAAAACTCAAGATAACTATCAATCATCTTCCACTTGCTCGGTTGCCTTCTAGTGCATGATTCAGCTGCTTTTACTCTAAGATGAATGAAGGGGAATTTGAGGTGAGGAGCAATAAATGAGGGGGATTCCCTCCTATAAGTCCTCTTCTCTATCTACTTCGATTTATTGCTGCATTTTCACCACTAGATCCTTGACTTTGACCTCGAAATCCATCAATAATCTGCATTAAATACATGTTAGACCACGTGGCATAATAACTAACTCAACTCACCCTATAAGCATAAATATAATCAGAAAATCATACAATAAGCTAAGTGAATGGTTGATTTGACTAGGTTAGGAGGTAAAATGATCCCATATAATTACCCATTTATGAGGCTCATCACTATGATAGGCAAGCTCTAGAGGCAACATCGTTGGGTCAATGATATAGAGCATAGGAGGATTGGCGAATTGTTCACACCTTTTCCATAGTACTGTAAATGGTATAGAAGAGTGAAAACTTGAGATTTGTGAGCCCTATATAGTTCAACCTAGGGAGGAAGAGGTTCTTCGTCGATCCTAACAATTGAAATTCCTTTCTGAGATAGTTAATTAGTGTTTTACCTTTAAGGCTAGCAGTCTTCTCATGAGAGGAATCCACATTTCTCTTGGCCTCCACTAACATCTGATTGTATTATGTCCATGGGATTAATATTCCCACAAGATCCTAATAACTAGGCAACCTTGCCCTAACTCTCTCATAAAACTCAGAATTGAAGGCAACCACATCCTTCAACACTATATTTAGGAATTCTTCATCTTTTTTTCTGACCTCTTCCTTCTGAACTACTTTGAATATCTCCACGATAGCAAATACTCTATCCATCATATCTATGGGCCTCAATTCACTCAACGGCCTTTCATTTACAAACTAAATGAACTTCTTGGAAGTATGGGAGTTATTTTCACCCTCTTCTTTGGTAGGCAAGATGAAAACTTGTAGTCCTTAATCACGATGTTCTGTTCATCCATCATAGTTATGTACTCCTAATTGTTTTTTATCTTTGCTATAATCTCATCCCAGACCAGTTACTTATCTTTCACGAGAGACATATTTCCTTTTAGAAGAGCTTTGATCTCAACAATAACTTGGTTGGATACTTATAAAATCTTGTTGATCAGATCTGCATTAGTTCTAGTTGTCCCAAGCTACTTTTCTTTTTATGACAAGGCTCACTGGGCTGAGTCTAAATTCTTCTGCATCTTCTTAAGTTCTCATTTTGAGAGTTGTAGCTCAATGAGGGTCTTTGTGAGATATTATGTAAGATTTTGAGGGTTCTCAGGCATCAACACAACACAGATGTGAGTGTCTATTCTCATATGAATTTCAACCACCTGCTGCTTAAGAGCTACTACCTCATTGTTTTTGTCTATTAGATCCTTTTCTAATATTTCCTTCTCGTCCTCCACCTGTGCAAGTTCCTTGGACTGCACATGTTCACTGGCTGGCATCTTCAGCGTATGTCTCAACTCCTAAACTGTTTCTTGTGATATTTCAAGAAGGGCCTCAAATGCAGCATTATCCTCTGGATTCACCCATAATTTCACAATTAACTCGAAGTTTTCTTTCTACATGTGAAGGGCTCTGGAGTTAGCTATTTCATGTTTCAATCTTATTGCAACCTTCTCTAATAGTTTCTCCACTTTACTTATGATCATCACATTTCTATTACGCTCACTGTAAAGCATTTATCCCACTTGCCTATGGAAGTCGATCTTATCGAGCTGAGGAACACTTGCCAAATGTAAGGAGACATCCAAGGCCTTGAACTGGGAGCCCATTTGTAATTACTGTGCTAGTGGGTGAAGCAAAGAGAACTTCAATTGATTTCTCTCCAAATCCATAGCATCCAAAAGTCTAGTATGGTATGGCACTGAATGGGAATCCCTTTTCTATTGCATATCCTCCCTTATTTTCTTGTTCATTTCCTAAATGGCCTTTCTAGTAGGCCAATTGGGTTTAGATAAAGTTTTACTTCCTATTGAACTCAGAATCTCTACCTCTAAGGATAATGAGGCAATTGTTTGTTGTGGGTCCTGCAAGGTCACTTAGAAGCCTGACTGGTCTGGTTTTGTCTCTACCAACCTAGTCTCGATTTCCGGTTCTTCGTTTTTATCTCTTGAGTCAAGGGATTTTTGTTGGGTTGTACATCATCCATCTCTACATCCCCTATCTCATCAACAGCCCTTTTCTGATCCTTTTCCTTTTTTGTTGAAGTTTCAACATCCATCTCTCTATTAATAGGCCATGAATCAAAGTTAGCTTTCCATTAAAGCTTAGGCCTATCTTCATGCTCATAGGTTCAAGCTTTTATTATTTCTATTTTCTTTGCAATGAACCCATGAGGATCATAATGCCAAACATCTCCCCAGTCAAAATTTGTTATTTTTAACAATTCCTCCACTCCCAAGAAGGCATATCTAGATTTAACAATAAAAGGCTTTATAGGTTTCCCCAACCTAAACATATATCCCTTCTTGGGAGGGACAAAGTGGATCTAGTCCACCTTTAGGATATATATGATGAAGTCAAGGGAAAATATCCTCATAGGTATGAATATAGGAAGGCGGTAGGGAGGAAGCTCACACCCATTGACTCAAATATTTTTGTAATCCTCAAACAGGTACTAGTCTCTGACCCTGGGGTCCTTGCTCAGTTGAAGAATTTCTTTCTACTGAGGGTGAATTCTTGGGGGCTACACATTGTGAACAATTTTGTAGAAAATGGCCATTTAAGAGGATATGAACTATGAATAGCCATCACTCTCTAGTTTCCTCCTAGCAACAACATCCCAGTGAAAACCAAACTTCCTCTTTTTGTATGTGGCTACTAGACTAAGGCCCAGGCATTCAGATTCTTCCATGTGGGTGTCTACAAATAGATATAACAACAGGGAATAATACGTGAAGTAGGAAATGGTGGAAAAATGGGACAAAAAGAATTTTATTGACTTAGCCAAGTAAGAAGGTATATCAAATAGATGACCTGGTTGCATCACCTCCTTGAGAAATCCTAGGTTTGTTTTTTTGTCCTTATTGGTGTTTCATCTCCAAAATGTTGGGCAATCACATATAAGATAGGTTGTACATAATAAAAAAATATAGTTATTGGGAAACAATCAACAATGGGTAAGGATTATAAGCCAAGGGCTAAAACCATTTGCATAAAATATTATTGCTCAATTGTTGGGAGGGTAGCATAGTTGTAAACCAGGATGGATTCTATAAACTGCTAGGGTTCAGGGGAGATTGGGTAAACTAGATCCTTTTGGATTAGCTTTGGGGTCACCTCTAGGATTTTAGCTCCAGTGGGGGAAACATATTTTTTTTCTTCTTAAGCTAAGTTGTAGTTAACCAAGAAATGAACTCAGGGAAATGATGTACAAAAGGGGTGAAATGATAGTATAGCCCTGAATCAACTACATGGAATGAGTCTCCTCCTTAGACGTGGTGGTCATATAAGTTGAATAAGAGGTCTGACAAGTGCAAAGAAAAAATATGGTCTGCAATTTGAGTCTCAGTGTCGATGAGGAGTTCGGCATTCGATGAAGATTTGGCTTCCCGGATTTTAGGGGTCTTGCGGGTCGACTTATTCATATTTTAATGAGAAATTCAAATAATTTGTAGGGGGTGGGGACTGACTAGTTACCTGGTTGTTGTGGCAACAACTGAAAACAATGTCGAAAGGTAATTCTAGATCAACTAAGTAATCGAATGACATTTCAAAGTAGAGGAATGGAAGAAGGAGACTGTATCAGGAAAATGAGACAAGGTTTAAAAATTTTGGAGTGAGAAATATTTTAATAGGTGGAGAGAGAAAAACAGTGATTTTATGTGTGATGACATCATGGGGGGTACAAGTGGAGGAAGGGGATTGGGCAATGATAGGTGACAGGTTGATGAGAATGGTATGGGAGAAGTTATTGTTTACCTTTTGAATTCAAGCTTGCTTGAAACTAGTGCCGACGGACTTGTAATGGGGTGGGTAGTCCCCACCATCCTCCAATGGGAAAAAGAGTAGGAGGCTAAATCCAGCGGTTACTCCCTGGAATCAATTTGGGCCATTAGATAGATAGGCCTACTCCTCTCACTTTTCAACTCCGGGGGGTAGCGCCAATGTATTGCCCACGTAGGTTACCCCCCTAAAATGCTTCCAGGGGCTGGTTAGGTGGAGATGGATGATGATCCCATCCCATACATGCTTCATCTTTAAACTGAAGGGCACACCTCATGATAGTTTACCCTTAGCCTTGTTATCTCCATTTACCCGTAGGACAGGGTGTCATCACCTAGTGCCATAAAATATTGGAGCCACTCCATTGGAGTTTTTGAAAACACACTTTACAATTCGGGTCTGAAACCTCGTACCTCTGATATTCAACCTAGTGCCTGCGTGCCCCTCTTTGTTCACACCTCTGGTCCCTTGAGTCTACATGATCAAGTGTTAATCAACATCGAAAGCCCTCCATCATTTCAAGACTTTTATAAAATGTTTTAATCTGGAGGTTACGAAATCTATTTCCTCCAAAATGACATCATGATGATGTCATATCCTCCAAAAAGTTTTGATGTCCATCCATCCAATATCAGACCCTGATATACCTTCCTTTTAATTTTGGCACTCCTCTGAATTTCGTCTCCTGAAATTTTTGGTCTCCCATATGATTCCGTCTCCAAGATGTGAAGGCTTCTCGAAAATGATCTTTCAAGTTGCTGCCTCATAGATGAATATTGGGCCCTTTATAAAAAATGTAAGATAGTATTAGAGATACAGGACATAGCATGGTTGTTCTCAACACCTTAGCCATAATCGATGATCCCAACAACATAGAAATGTGATATCAACGAAGACACTTTGCATCATATAAAATCCTGACAATCCATTAAGTATAGTAGAAAAATAACATTGATCATCAACATATGAAATACCAACCAACACCAAAAATGAACTCTTTATAGACAAATTATGGTAAAAATACTAGTAACCACCATACTTCGCAATACATCTGCAACATAATGATCAGATAATAGCAACATAAATAACATGACATAGTGACAACAACATATACATCCTCATCATCAATAAACAATATATCATCATTGAGGATCAACACCATAGAATAATACTTCTATAACATCAAATCTAGCTCTGGGAAACAAATCAACAAGAAAAAAAGTGTCACTACCAACAGATGAACCAATACAAAAAAAATCTCTCCAACATAATTAATGCATTACTAACCAATCTAAGCTCTCCAACAACAAAATTATATTTTGCAATAAAGAACTACTAGTAACTCATGACCAAATCATAATATTTGACCCCTCACTATCATGGTCAACATACTCTCTCCACGTGTAGAAAAGGCCACAATTCTATAGTTGTAGAAACACATCAATCTCTTGGACCAAAATATCATAGGTAGCATACATACTCTCTAATCCAACTCGCACTAGCTCATAAGCTCATTAAAATGCATCCATCAAAATTTAAACCATCTCAGTAGAAACATATATATGACACGAGAAACAATATGCACACCCAATTTTTCCATGCAAGCATACTAACATATCCTAGCAGTAATATATGAACCTAAATATCTACAAGGAAAACACAACAAATCTTTTCTCAACATTGTTGAGAAAGTGCATATGAGTCAGTAAGTACATGATTAGTTTCTCCATCAAAAACATAATTCTATCTGTTTATTAGTCTATTGGAAGCTAGAATGCTTCCCCTTAAATATGTGATCTTTCTTTACCCCTTCACATTCTTCTCTTTGAAGAGTTCATGACCTAAAAAAATGATCACAATATTTCAGACAAATTCACCATTAGCAACATAAATCTAATAGTAAAGTCTGCAAAATAAATTTCCTTCGAACAATCATGAAGAAATACATCACAATTGGAGCAAATCAACCCCTTGACCATGTTCATAAGAACCAAAATATTAATAGAAACTCAACATACAACTACTCCAATGGTATCAATAAAAAATATGGCTTATCCAACTGATATAAAAATGAAAATAAGAGTATATCGGAAATAAAACCAATATGTAGCCCCCCTTGAGCCCATGCATCACCTTCCTAAAATGTAGATCTATCCTAATACAATCATTTTGATATGGCTACACCTCCAATATGCATGCATCTCGTGATTTGGCCATATGATCCCCTTGAGACCATGCAAACCTCAGTTTTTGGTGGGGATCTCTTTTTGCCCCTTTCTCCTCCAAACTTTGATCGGATAATCTTTGACATGCACAACACCTTCTCTCTTCTTGTGTGGTTTCCCTTGCATGCCTTTATCCCTTTGACTGGATTTCCTAAAACATATGGGAAATCTTCAATCTTTTGCCTTATGGCTAATGTTTTCACACATGTACCACCTTATGTGACTAAGAAACAAAGGAATAAGCTTGTATCTCCTATTGATCTTCTTTTTATTCTTTGGATGAGTCCTATAGTCAATATACCTATGGCCAAAAAAATTGCATGAGAAATAGTATCCATAAAATAATGATTATACGTCTCTATTAATGATCTTCATGTTGGGGGGAATCTTCCTTACATGATTTCATGAGGGTGCTTTTCACTTTGCTGGTTCTTTTTCTGAGATGACTTGAACTCTTTGTTTCTACAATATTTTGCAACATGTCTAAGTTTTTGACAGCTGAAACACTTGACATCTCTCATTATGGGCACAATGGATTTTCTTAGTGAATTTAATTTTGTTGGCTCTTCTTTTAGTTGTTGATCTTGTTTATGGTTATCCTTTTTCACGTTGTAACTAGATGCTCCATTATTTTATGATTTTCTAGTAGTTTCTTGAGCATTAGATCTTATCGTTTCTAGTTATTCTCTTGTATATTATACTTCAACTCCCATTTTTTCACAATAAATTACTCTTTCTCTAAGCTCCTTGATCACTGCATCCTTTATTCATCTTGATTCTTCCAACTGAGCTTTTAAACTCGGGATTTCTTCTTTGTAGGAAAACCCCCTTTCATAGAAAAAATGTAGTAAATTTCACTAATCTTTATTCTCAATTGTGAGCCTTCTAATATCTACTTCTAGGGATACTTTCTTGCATTCCTCTTCACCTTCATTTTTTTTAAATATGATTTCTCCGCAAAAGGATTACCTCCACTTCTACTCGAATGATTAATATCAATTGATTTCTTATCATATTCTAATCCATCAATATCAAGAGCATCATCATCACTACATGTGCAATAAAATGGACAATCAGATATAAGATTAGCATCCTATCTACAATTGAAACAAAGTGGAATACCTATTAATTCTTGAGGACTATCTTCACCATTCTTGATTAGCAAAAAGAGAGGTTCTTCTGAATTTGAATATTTTATGACTTATTTGTTTCTCTTCTTCTTTTGATCTTCTTCTTCTTCTTCTTCTTCTTGGATATGGTTCATGATCTACTCTCAAATGGTTAAGCTTTACTGGAGATATCTAGCTCTGATACCAATTGTTATAAATACTAAGAGGGGCGGGCGGTGAATCAATATTTCTTGATAATTCAACTTTTAATTATTTTCAATCTTCTTTATAATGTTAACTGAATGAAAACATATCTATACAGAAGCAAGTAATATGTGTGAACCATAAGCATCATAAATGCAAGTGAAAAATAAGAGCACAACAAATCATCATCACATAGGGACACCAAATACTAGGCACAAGACATAACTGAGAAAAAACATTGTTGGTGTTGTCTTTGTGTTATTTTATTAATATTCAAAAAATCATCATTTACCTATTACACTAACATAAATTTCTACCAATGCGCAAACTCCTACCTAGTGTATGTTACCACCTCCTACTGTTTCTCCAACTACTATAGGAAGGAATCCACCAAACCCTAATCAAGTTCTCTGACCATGACTTGAAGGAATATACGACTCCCTAATCAAGTTCTCCGGCCACCAAATTAAGATACCACTCCCTCACTAAAGGCTCCAACCCTCAGACCCTTTATGGACCTAATTTCAAATTTTTTCACTCTATATCCATGTGCAAAAAACTCAAATTTTGTAGGCCACATTTTATAATTTTAAAAGTGGACCCATACATAACATTATGCTCAATTACTAAATACAAATTTGACCATACAATCTCTTTTGAACAACTATCAACAAAGCTCTCTTTGTAATAACCAAGTCATCAATATTCAACTGAATCAAAGTCTCTACTCACACAACTCATACTTAATCCCACTACAAGATAAATGTCCATGAACCATCAAAAACATGTAATTACAAAACCCCTCTCTTATCTAGGACATCAATGCCAAATGCTAATCAAATCCAACATAATCACAATGACAATACATCTCGATAAAAGTAACAAAATTCTAATGATAAACAACATTAATTCATGTATGAATCAACTCATTTGGCCGTCAAAGAGTGAGTAGTTTCATTACTTTGACTTGGCCTTTTATCACTCTAGCAAACACTTTGAATTGACTCCTAAATCAAGCCTGTAGGCACACATATCTGTGATACTAACATACATTAACCATCAATCTAAATTTTGACTTTTATCTATGCATGCAAGGTACTAAATATGTAGTTAGTAACAACAATAGATCCTAAAAAACTTCCAAGTTGTAGCATCATCCCTTCAACTAAGGAAAAACTTTAAAACCCCCTCAAGAAAGTAACAAAGACATAATAGTTAAAATAAATTGTTGTAACTCCATTAGTGTTGCCTTCATTGACTTCCACAACCTCAACAAGCATCAATCAAGGCCTATAAATACATCAACATCAATAACTAGTCACAACCTCTCATCATGATCATATCAACGATGTCCATACAACCTTTGAAATGAAAACACCCTAGTAAGTGAGAAACTTACAAGGTTATGCATGTCAATGACCTTTACACTTTTCAAACCACAAACAATGCCCAATGTTATATCCTTACAAAACTAATTTTTAGTCATTATTCCTTTTTCCCTATACAAACCAAAAACTGGCAGCATCAATACATCATTAAGTCCTCTCATTGATGATCAACCTAATATAACCCTAACATCCATCTAATACTCTTTGAAAAAGCTCAACAATATCATCATAGGCCTATAAATCAAAACAATGGTAGTTACACCAAGATATATCTATCCCTACCACATAAACATTATTAGTAGTATTTTGTCCATCCATGCTCTATCTCATTCATAGAATAGAACACAAGCCCTTGCTAAAGGTGGATGCAAACAAGGATACCACTCAAACTCTACTTCATGCAACCATAAATATCCCTACAACAACTTATTCATTAATCAAGAGGACATTAATAAAAAATATGCGAGAAGCTTAGAACGCATGATTACAACCTCATTGAAGTCATAGGAAAACAACAAAACTCTATCATATAACATCTCTAGTTTTACTCTCGTGAACAAGTTGCACACAAAAATCTCTGAACAAAAAACTATGCCATACAAAATCCTCTGCCCTTGGTAAGCAAGGCGCTAATCTTTTCTTTTCTTATTGGTAGATTTGGATCCCTGTAATAGACTCTACCATACCTTTGTCAAATCAAGTTACCTTTCAAGGCCAACAACATAAAGATCAATCAACAAATCTCTGGAAAAATCCTCAAGGCATAAGGCTCTTTCATAAACACATATATGTTGATCTCAAACTGATACTTCATCTCCAACGAAATAGATCTATGACTACTATATGGTTCATATAAGAAAATGAGTTACCAAGATCTATTTTTGCTGCAAAAATAACCTTTAAACCTATTACAATAATCTAATTAATTATGCATATAATTTAATCTTTGTGTGTACAACTAAATATATCATTACATATTGTGAGTAAATGTCTCAACATTGGGATAGATTAGATGTTTCTACTCCTGGAATCATATTAAACATTATATGGTGCACATAAGTCTAAGTGGCCTCCAATAATTACACAGGTCTAGATAAATACTCAACAACAAAACCAAAATGTATAAATAGTCTGATTGAGATTGATATCTAGTTGATCCAAAGCCATAACTTATCAAAAGATGTGCTAATATCCTGCATAGTTAATCTCTACCACAATACTGCACATAATTCCACAATTTTTAAATATGTATGGAGCTAGATATAATTAAACTAAACATTTTAGATTAAACCTTCATCTTGAATATGGAGAATCACCAACCACACTTCCTCACACCTATTCCAGAACAAAATAACCAAAATTCAAAAAATAATTGTCTGTAATACTCGTGCAAGAGCCAATGGCTTCACGAAATGTGCACAAAGGAATCGATCTCCTTGGACATTTATAGTTTATTTTCCTTGTGATTACCATAGCCAAATTCCTGTATTTTATTGATGGAAATATCATATCCAATAGATGTTAAAAAATCCTTCGATCAAATCATTATCTTGGGAAATTTGATGGTTTTTCCCTTGGTTTTTTAGTTTTCTTCACCTACAAGCATTGTTACAGGGATACGCTTTTCTCCTAAAGAATATTTTTGTAGGTAAAAGATGGAAAATCTAGAGAATATATACTAATGTCACACTATGAATAATTTTCTCCTAGCAAAGTGTTGATAGTGCCAGACCTGCCAACATTCAAAGGGATCTCCCTGATAAGAATCCCCAACTAGACCTCAAACCATTTGGACTAGGAGTCCTAGCAATGTGTAGTATTATATTTCCTTGACCGTTGTAGTGCGTAGAGATAATTATGATAACTTTTGTTGAAAGAAAGTGTGTGACCTTGCAACGAATCAAGTGAGATGCGTCGGGGTTCTAACACATGGAGGGGAAAAGGAAGTGTGTCCCTTAGAAGCCTGTAATAGTACGGAGCCTGAAAGGAGCACACGAGCAGAATGACATCACAAGCTAGAAGAGGAACAATCAACAAACCAAAGTGGCAGGTTAATCTAACAACATGCCTTGGACCAAATTCATACAATTTCATACAAAATAGTTCATAAGAAAGTGTGTAAGTTAAACAACATACATTACTAAAGTAACTAGAATAGTCGAACTAGAATAACAACTTATGCATGAAAATGTGCTTGCTTAGTTATATTATTATTAAGTGAAAGTTCCATCCATACATACACCATTAACAACCACTAGCCCCAATAGTGGAACATTATAGTCACAAATTCCTTCTCCTCCAAGAAGTGTACTCGCTCTACATTGTGGAGAAGCCAAGGCTCATCACAATACTCCCAAGCCTTCTCTAAGCTTAAGCCTAGCCAAAAGATTGGCTCCCAAAGGCCTGTTCTATAAGTTATGTGGTTCTATATATAACAAAGGGTGGGGTGACCATTGACATTCCCCTTTGACTCCTTGAATGCCCTCATGACTCTTCAAATCCTTTACAAATAACTTTTTACATTACATCGTGACTGTTCACATTCCACTAATGAAACTTGGAATGTCACTTACAATATATTTGATAGGCCTCTAAATTAGACATAAATTAAGGCCCATGCCTCTACATTAAACAATAATTTAAGGCCTATGACCATCCTTTGGTACACTAAGCCTCTTTTTTTGCATTAGATAATTTATTTCTAACTTTAATATATTCATTAGGAAGGTTTATGAATAATTTAATATTTGTGCCTAATATTATTTATTTTTGTGGAATATTATGATAATATTGGGCAGATTATGAAGAGTTGGAGGAGGAGATAATTTAGGGACTTGTTCCCTACTACTGGAGGATCAATAATAAATAATAAGTCAACAATATATTATGGAATTATGGCACAAGTTGTGGAACTACAATGATTGAGAAAATCTAGGAATGTGTTCCACTAATCAAGGGAGCAGATCCACTAATCAAGGGCTTTCGGTGGGGAAATATTCCTCCATTAATGGGGGATGATGCTTAATCATTTTTTATAAGTACCAAGTCGAATTTTCCTCTAGGGAATGATTGAGAAAATCTAGGAATGTGTTCCCTCCCATTTAATGCAAATTCCTAGTATTGGGGACTAGATCCACTAATGAAGGGATTTTGGTGGGGAAAGCTTCCTCCATTCATGGGGAATGATTCCTAATCATTTTGTATAAGTACCAAGTCGAATTTTCCTCTAGGGGGGATTCTCATTAGTGTTATTGTGGAAAGAGCTTGTATTTTTGCAACTCCATTGTATTTTCTTGTAGGGATATAATTCTATTGATGAAAATAATGAAGATTGGTATCATGTTCAGCTTCTAAATATTGTTCTCCTCCATAGGTCTCTGAGTTTCCTTGGGCTTGGCCATCCCAGGGACCTCAGATCCCTTTTGTATCATTTTCTTTCCTTCTTTTCGTTGCTTATCCACATGCATCTCTAGTTTTTATTTCTTTCTATTTCTGCATTTAGTATTAATGATTTCTTGTTGTAGGATTGAGTTAAATGGTAGATGTAGTTATTTTACAGCATCAAAAGCATTATTTCATCCTTGTAAAAGCTTTGGAAGTTTCTAATAATCATTGATTTGTTTGGATTAGTCTTCTTGTTCCCAAATCTAGATTGTTGGACCTCCTTTTTAGCGAAGAACGATGAATTTCTACTTTTTTTTAGAGAATGATAACGAGCTTCAGTCAAATTACTTCCACTTGAATCATATCACAAAAACATTATAGTTCATAAAAAAAAATCACCCCATTGCATTTTAACTTGATTTGGTTAGGCATTTTTTAGATTTACTAGCTCACTAGTTCTCGAATTTCTAGATTTTCGACTAGTAATGTTTTTTTTTTTTTTTGCTTGGATTAAAATAGGTATTTTTGAGTGATTCCACTTGGAATGGTGACCTAAGACATCCTAGTTAATACCAAAACTTGTCCCATCAAATTTTGAGTTTCTTTTCTTGGTCATTCGATGAATTATAGTAAATATGTACATCCTGTAGGAAATCAGGGGATCCTGTAGGAAATCACTCTAGCATCCTGTAGGAAAGCCTGTTATGAGGCCGAATTGAGGAAAAAGCATCTAGGAAGCTAGAAAATGGTCCCTACTTGTCTCCCAAATCTTCTAACCATTCATCATCATCTCTAAGCCACCTGCCACATCACCAAAACAGATTAGCTTTCACACTCTCACATGAAAAAAGGACAAAAAGAAAAACAAATTTATTTTATTCATTTACATGCACAGTAGTACAAGGTTTGATGGTTTGAATCTACATGCTCAGGATATTAGGATTGCATACATGTTAACTTAGAATTATTTTGAAGTAAAGCCTCTTAGCAGTTAGTTAGAAAATGGTGTGTTTTAGCATTTGATTTCATTCTCTTTCCTTGTACTTTCTTTCTTGCAATAGGTTAAGGTTCCATTTCAAACATTTCATTTTCTAGAATAAGTTTAGGATTTGGCTTCATTACATTCAATCCATTAGATCATGAAAGAAAAGAAATGATGCATTGTATGCCGCACATATAGTGCCGACACCTCTTAAGTTTGTACGAACCCCGGGTTGATAATTAAAGTCGGTAGCCTTGGGAGTTGCAGCATTCTTGTTGCAATACCAAGGCTCATCACTTTTTGGTGCCGTTGTTGGGGAGGTGTCAAAGTATGCATTTTCTCTTCCTTAGTTGATTCATTTATTTTTACTTTTCGAAAAAACAAAAAATATTTTCATTAGGAATATTTAATTTCAAAAATAGAAAATTGCATTGCATTATAGTTTTCATTCAATCATAGAAAAAAAAAAACAAAATTCTCCAACACCAACCCACCCCCCCATTTAATCACATGGTACAGTAAGAGCCATATCACCATTCACTTTTGTAGGTAGAAGAAGAAGATGGCTAAGAATGTAGAAGAAATTGATGGCAATGATGACAATGAGGAAGATCCTATCGGATTTCCCATTCAGGACACTGATGGAAGTGTGCACATGAAGAAAATCCCTCTATATTTTCTTCCAAAATTTCATGGTCTAAGGTCAGAGGATCTAGAAACCTTTCTCTTTGAATTTGAAATAGTTTATAGATCTTATGGTTACTTATTAAAAACTCAAAAAATGAGATTGTTTCCGGCAACATTGAAGGATAGAGCTCTTAAATGGTTCATGAGTTTAGGGACTAATTCAATAAGATCATGGAATGATATGCAAAAGATATTTCTAGACAAATATAAAGATCATGATCTTAAAGAAGAAATCTTTAGAATGAATCAAAGAGAAGATGAGAGTCTAGAGGATCTAATAGAGAAGTTCATGTATAATCTTAAGCGGGCAAAACTACATCATTTAGGATCTGACACACTAAAAACCCTCTTACTTAGAACAATTAGGGATGAGTGGATTTATCTCCTTAATATCATGAGTAGAGGTGATGTATACCAATTATCATTCGATGAAATTTGTGAAACATGCAAACAAATATCAAGAGAAAAAGCAAGAGTAGGTAAATCAACATCCAGATCGGTAAGTGAAGAAAAACTTGGAAATTTGTTTGCTGATTTTAAAACAGAAATTGTTAGCAATATAACAAAACAAGTAGAAATGTTAAGAATGCAAGATGAAGGAAAAGAAAAGGCTGATATTTTTGTTGCAGAATCACATGATGTTAAACATTGTCCATAATTACCAAGGTTGAATAAAGTTCACTAAGAGGACAATGGAGCAAGTCAATTGCCAATGCATCAATGTTATGTAGCTCCAAGAGAATCATGGCAGCCTATTCAGCCTAATATGATGCAAGAGCCTAATTCACAATTTCAAGGTTATGCATATCCACCTCAAAGTAATTGGAACACGCCCTTTCCTTAGCAACATTGGCCATATCAACCCCAAAACCAATCTTGGCAACAAGGTTGGCAAGGAACTTATGGGAGCCATCCACAATATCATCAATATATTCCTCAATGTCCTCCATGTTATCCTTAACATTCACCTCCACCACAACCACAACCCCATCCACATCCATCTCAAATATAAACTCCCACTCAACTACCTATACCACCATTCGCAAACCGATACATTGAACTAGCTCAGCCCACTTACAATGCTGAGGTACAACACTTCCAAATTTCTTCTCTTGAGATTAATGGTATTCACCTTAGATCAGGAAGAGTATTGTAAAAAAGAGATCATCCTGATATCATTGAAGAACCACATCCAAAAGAAGAAGATTCAAATGAGAAGACCATAGAACCATGGTATGCAATTGATGAAGAGCGGACATCAAAATTAGAGATCGAGAGAACCCCCTCATGGCTACCATGAAATCCTCCATGTATTCAAGTGCAAAATTAGAAAAAAGAGGAAGAATTGAAGTTCATGGTAGAAGAAGACATGAAGAATGATCCAAATCAACAAGTGGACTAGGGGCATCACAATTATATTGAAATATGGTTCCAGACAGTCATTAAGTTGTAGCAATACCCTCTTCTTCAATTGTGCTTGATATCATCAAATTCAAATCATTCTATCTCTCAAATTCAGGTAAATGTCAAAGCATACATCTCAAGCCTACACATCAGTTTTTATGTCATCTTGATGTGCACATGGCTCCATTGGAATTATTCTTATACTTGAAAGTGATTTTGTTTCTCAAGTAGGGTACGGTAAAAAAAAAAAAATTGAAAAATAAGAGAAGAAAAAAATCTCAGGTGAAAACCTCCTTTGAAGTGCCTCAAATTAGCTTATTGATTGAAAACCTCCATGAGGTGGTCAATGGGTTGGGAAAAAAGAAAAAAAGAGGAAAAAGAAAAGATTCTAGGTAAAAACCTCCTTTGGGTGCCTAGGCATACCTACTAGTTGAAAACCTCATTGAGGTGGCTAGTAGGCCTAGAAGAAAAATGAGAAAAAAAAATAAAAGAAATCCTTGCTCCATTCATCTCTTTGATAAATGCATGTACTCTACAACATCTACAAGCAACAAGAACAAGTTGGTACCAAAAGGAAAATTAGTCAAGCCTAGTGAAAAGAAGTCAAATTTTTATTTTCTCCTCCTTTGCTCAAATGCTCCAACAAGGCCAAGGTCATGCCAATCCATCACCATCATCTATTTTCACCATCCACACATCATTCTCAAGCTTCTACCATTCAGTTTTCTTGTTGTCCTAAAAAACTACAAGATGCTTGTTTTACTACAGGATACAAAAATACATAGAGCATAAATTTGTTTTTGCCATAACGTGAAAACCATGCATCCATTTGCCAATCTGTTTCAGGGGAAGATGCATATGGAGGATGGTAACATGCTCAAGCAGTTTCAGTAAGTTCCAATGCATGGTTTCCAAGGAATTGGCCTCCATCACCTTCATCCATTTTTGCATTTTCTCAATATTTGTGCATCCATTTAAAAAGTTGTTTCATGGGGAGATTCATATGGATGATGGTAACATGCCAAAGCAATTTCAGCAAATTCCAGTGCACGGTTTCCAAGAAATCAACCTCCATCACCTTCAGCCATTTTAGTTTTTCTTGAGGTTAATGCATCCATTGACCAAATTTTTTCTATGGGGAGGTGCATAATGATGATGGCAACATGCTCAAAAATTTCTAGCTCAATCCAATCTACCATTTGGGAGATATGGACAAAACTAGTAGTTGTCATGTAAACCTATAGGATACATAACAGCACCTACAAGATTGACAATGAGAAGTTTTAAAGGAGACCCAGAGGTCAAAGAAGCTACTCCAAAGCTTAGCAGTAGCATGAGGATCATCAACATCACCATCCAAAACCTGCACATTAACATCAACTCAACAACAGTATGCATGTCTCTCCAACAACCATTAGGTAGGTACAGGTATGCAATATTCTTAACCTCTTCTCTTGAGCATATTATAGTTAGAAATTTTTTGTCAATGCATGAGAGATTAGGTTTTATAAGCTGAGGATGGGTCAGCAGTCTTAGATACCTTCAACTAGTTGATTGCAGCTCACTCCTTCACTCATTAAATGTTGAAAAGTCAAATTATGAAGGGTGATGATTTGAAGGAATGAGGACAACAGTTAAAAGAAGAAGTTTTTGTAAAGGCGAAGGTCACCACAACACTCCATGCCCTCCATAAAATTCCTATTCACTATCTATTCATCATTCATCCATTCCATTTCATTCTTGAAAAAAAAACCAAAAAACAAAAACGAAGAGAGCATCATCTCCATTTTCATGAAATTTTAATGAAATTTGCATTTGCAGGTCAGCAAAAAGGATAGTGAAAGAGAAAAGGAGGGTCTCAAAGAGACCCCTGTCACTCACATTTTTATTTTACCACTCATTACCACTAATTCCTCCACCATTTCTGTCATTTTTTCCACTCCTTTACTTCAGTTTACAAAGGGACTATGTTTTCTACAGGATGATCCTGTAGGAATTACAGTGACCCACAAATCCTACAGGAAGGCAGAATGTTGCTACAAGAAGGAAGAAATGAAAAAATTATTCTAAACCCAAAGATGGCAAAGATTTTTCAGACAACTCCAAGTTGATTAGGCAGTCACCTAGGCCATAAAAGAGAAGAAGAAGGCAACAAAAAGAAGTGGGGCATTCGCCATGAAAACAAAACTCAAACTGCAGTGATAAAAAGAGGGTTTCCAAGAGGTCTCTAATCACTTTCTAGATTTTTTCCAAGGCCTAAAAGATGTTATAAAAATGGGAGAAAGGCATGGAAGTCAAGTAAGGGCCTTCCCTAACCTCAAACTATCATTTATTCTCAAAACTGGTTTCATGTAGTTTTAGCAGGGTTTCCTGTAGTTTGACAAGAATTACTACAGGATGTCCTAGTTCTCGTCTAAATGAATTTTGAAAGTGTTAGAGGTGTCTAAATGGTGGAACAAGGTAGAATATGGTTGATAAGTGTAGAGCCTCTAACCTACACCTCATCATTCACTATTATCTACTGTTTTTCATCACCTATCTCTCTCTTTCACCTCACTTTCCCTGTTAAACCACCCAGATCATTACATTAGATGTCATTAAGCATGATCAAGTGAACTTTGCTAATGTGTGACTGTTTTGTTTAGATTTTTGACATATTTACAGGCATTTCGCAGCTCTCTGCCGATTCCGCAGCTAACTGATGATTCCGCAGCCATCTGGAGATTCCGCAGCCTTTTTGTTGTTCTCAAGGTTCCACGTGTCATTTTGCCAAACGAGCCACATGGGTACTTAGGTATCAAGGTGCTGGAGGTTCCTCTGCCATTTGTTCAAACATCCATGTCATCCATACCTCCGGTCAAATAGGGGCAAAGATCCGGTCAACGAAGGCAGCTAACGGTGATGCGTGAGCTGTTTGGTCACGTCAGCTCAGACGGAGGCTTGCCCGTGTTTTGCAGGACGTGGGGAACGTAATCTAAGTTTGGATTTAATCCCCATGACGACCAGGACCTCCAGCTCACCCACGCAGGCTCATGACGCGTCTATTTAGTTTTAATTGCACATGACAGTTTGTTATTTTCCGTTTCTAGCAGCACGCATAGGCTATCCTTCAGATGCCTATAAATACTTGCGTCTGCGTACGCTTTAGAGACTTTTATTTGCTGTATGTTGGTGAACTTGTTAGAATTTTTAAAGTGTTTCTAAAACTCTGTTTTTATAGTGCTGTTCTAGCACTCTTTACTGTAAATTTCTGCATATGGAGTAATAGAACCAGTGCTGTTTTGGAGCTTTC
The DNA here is from genome assembly GCA_000404065.3 of Pinus taeda. NCBI lineage: Eukaryota > Viridiplantae > Streptophyta > Pinopsida > Pinales > Pinaceae > Pinus > Pinus taeda. The sequence continues at coordinate 221,686 of APFE031453623.1, forward strand.
AACACTTTGAGTTCTCTTGGGTTATGTGAATGGAGGGCCCCTGTTCATACTAGCCTTGTATAGTATTTTCATGATTCAGCATTCTCTTTTCTTGATTTATGTACAGCATAATTTACTTCACTTTAATTCGTTTTGGATCCTTTCTTTAAGCTGATCAGTATTGCTTTTTTGCAGGTTTTTGACCCGGGATTATTAATGTGTTTTTGTGTTTGCTTTGCATCTAGTGGTAGTTTTAGTTGACAGATTTAAAGCTGCTGCTCCTTATTTTATTTCCATAACTAGTTTTTAGTTTTAGTTTTCAAAACTGTCTGCTAATATATGTATGGTCTCTTACTATAAATTGTTTACCTTTTTAGAGATCAGAATACTAATCACTTGCTCGCTTTGAGTGCTTTCTAGACTAATCCTTAGCTACTCTCTAATCGTGCTTTACACAGTACTATGTGATATAGGCAGAGAGTTAGAAAGAGCAAAATAATACCACTAGT
>APFE031453645.1:0-39221 GCA_000404065.3 Pinus taeda
ATATAACCCAGCCGACCTAACAATAATAATATAAAGCCACAAAAATAACAATAGAGGGATTCTATGGGGCCCAATAAATACAATATGGGGACAATAGGGGCACAACAATATTAATAAGGGGTACAACTACAATAGTAATGGGGTAATCACTAGTATTATAGGGACCCAACAGTATAACAGATCCTTAGCACTGACATTGCTAGTAAGTAATGTAGCCAGTCAGACCATCGCTAAAGATATCAAATAGTCTCATGATGGGGCATGAAATCGAACCGTCATGGGAAACAGATGTACTTTCACGCTGGAAGCGCAGCTGGACTGTTTATGAACGCCATTCAGCGCGTATATTAAGTCCATAGTCGCGATGAGGTAGATAACTTAGGAAAAGTTGGTCAATTGGCAGCATAAGAGAGCATTTGTTCAGTATGAGCATGTTTGACTTGGACACATGACACAATAGAAGGAATGGGAGTGAAAACAGTGACAAATTACTGTGTAACAGATGCCCCCTAAAGTATGAAGCCTAAGAGAGTGGGAGGGGTGAAATGCTTTACGAAACCAACTGAGCTGGAATACTATCTAGAAGAACCTACAAGCGCAAGTACAACTGATATCTCTGAAAGTGAAATACATGTAGTCTAGGCATGGACACAACCATCCAAAAGACATACGAACTAGGTCTGTGGTATGGACGCAACCATCCAGCTAATAAGACCATGATAATGATAAAGGTATGGTCGCAGCCATCCATGAAGACTCAGGTATGGTCGCAGCCATCCATCAATGGTTCATGTAATCACGAACCAATCCACGCAACCCGAACATGTGTAATCTGAGTTTGAGGTCTTGAACCCAACCGATCATAGTACAAATTCTAACATGCGAATAGAGGTGCTGAAGTCGAGCATGATAGAAAGTCACTTTATTACCGGTCGATGATGTAAACCATTAACAAGCGTGAGAGAAACCACCAATAATGCCAATGGTTCTCAAGGTACTGTCCAGTACAATCCACGAAGTGTGAAGAATAAGTTGAAGTCGAACACTCGTGGAATCACCCAATCGATGACCAATGATGTAAGTCGACCGTCAAGTGCGAAGAACTTGCCATTGAGACATGCAAGCTCCAAGGTACCAAAAGGGATCTCTAGATCAATCTCCTGGATAATGAGCTAATGTCGACAGAGACAAACTTTCATAGGAGGGCCATAATGTTTCCCGCATCAATTAAACGAGACAAGGAACAAGCGGGAGATGGTGAAATAGAATATCAGATGAAAAGGCAAGGATGTAAATTGCAGAAGGATTATACTTTGAACATGCTGGAAACACAACTCTTGAGGGTGGTAGCATTCAGGTACCAAGGGATCAGAGGCTTAATGGAGATAGCATGAATTAGATGGAATGAGGCTAAATGATAACCCAAACTTGCGGAAGGCCAAATGACGATGTATGGATATCCCAACCCGACAAGAAGCAAAAGTGTCGATGTTCAAGAGTGACTAGCTGCCATAGACAATCAATGATGATTTCCAAATTTTTCCCCCACCATTGCTAGTGAGTACCCCAATTATTTTTTAAAACAAGCTTGAAGGGGATAGCATATGCTTGTAATATAAGTTTGACAATCGGTCAAATCCAACCTAGTAATATTTTAACGAGTCCTAGGGAGGAGAAGCTCAAGTCTCTTCATGGTGACGAGTCCAATGTCGTCAGGGTTTAACAAGTCTGACATACGTAAAACTCAGAGTCTTTTTCATGTTTAGAGAGTTTGAAAAAGACACGAAAAAGAAAACTCCAGGGGGGTCCTTTTTCATAAATTTGTGTCTCTCGAGCCCGAAAAAGTATAAAACGATACTCGAAAGAACCGCTTGACAATTACGATCAAGGAGTACTTTTCATGATTAGTGACCTCAACCCGAAAAAGTAGAAAAGCGATCAAAACCACGCTGTTTCGTAACCAATAATGAGCCTGAAATGACAAAATCTCGACAATCTTTTCAAGTTTACACGGTCGAAAAAGAGCTTAAAGCAAACCGCCTCTCATTTCATTTAACGAGTCGAAAGGGACAACTCGACTATCTTTTCGTCTTTTAAGTCGGAAAAGAGCGTTAAAGACGACTTTATGGACCAAGTGCACATGAAGTATGACGTAACTCCATGACCTGTAGTTCTACACAAAACATGTCAAATGTAAAACCCATTCGACATAAATGATTAATATATGTGGAAATATAGTTAAAAACCAAAACTCCAATTAACCATGCAATAAAAATGGTAAATACCCACATTCTAAAGTGAAATTTTTAATATTTCAAAAAAAAACTATAAAAAGGGGGGTAATTCATTTGTTTTTTAACATTTGCACTGTTCATTTTACCATTGGAGCATTTGGAGCACCAACCAGAGCGAATTTCTCAAGCTAATTCCAACCTCATTCGTCGACGGTTCACCATGAAACTTCTACCAAGTAAGTAGACTTTTTCCTGCGCTTCATTTCAGTAGTCTTTTCATGCATTTCAGTGTTATACATGTAAGTTTAGATGGATTTTTGAGTCGGAGTCCACCGCTCGGTCATCACGGGTATGCCGCTCGGGTCCGCGATGACCGAGCGCGATTTACACGTAACGTTTTCTGATTGTCGCGAGAATATGATTTATTATCGCAATGACCGCGAGAAAAATGAACTATCAACTTCGTGCCATCACGACTGTTTTAAAAACGGTCGCGATGATGATGTAAAATTATTTTTTTGTGCAAATTATGAATTGAAATTTATAAACGAAGTTCTAATTCATTTGTTCTCATCATGCAGGGCATCATGGCATTTTTTTGGCAGGAACGTACTCACGATGTTAACGATGAGGAAGCTTTTGCTAATGCTGGGTGCCGAAATGCTTTACATGCATGCAGGTTGTTAAAATTCTTCCTTACTCCGCACCTTCAAGCCCAACCTGATTTACTAGAGCTGATAATCCATGCATGGAACCCAACAGACGGAAAATTCATAATCCGAGGCCGAGACATTGAGTTTGATGCAACAGACATTTATTTTTTAACCGAATTGTCTCATCACGATGAGAGGCTGATCCTAGAGGGCCAATGCCCCGGGGGAGGCGAATCACTAGAGATGCTGATGGCACGAGTGTGCCCCCGGCACATAAATCAAAGAGCGGGAAGGTGGCAATTTTGACAGTGGAAGACTTGGTTCTTCGTGCAGTTCTGTTTATGGTAACAAGGGTAGCGGGCTCCCAAGCCCAACACGAGGCATCGAAGACCCAACTACGGTTGGCTTTCGAATGCCTTAATCTGACCATGTTCAACTAGGCGGAAACATTGACGGCTAACATGAAGACAAATTACCAACTATCGTCGAGGAGAGACGAAACAGTTTGGCTACGGGTCCATCTTGATCCCACTCATGCTGGAGCGGGTGCCAGCATTGCAGTTGCAAGATATGGACTTGGATGCGCCTAGACCGTGAGAGACCAGGATCACACGGTGGGCCCATGTTATGCCACGAGGAGGTGGCGGGCGCCCAGTGTCATGGGGGACATTATTCCGTGAGTGGTTGGAGTGCCAGGTGATCTTTATTAAGGACTAGCCATATGCTGGGATGGACTTTTGTGGAGATCCCGATATGCAGCTGCCCCTTGGCGAGCAGTGGGATGATGGCAGTAAAGCACTTGATCATGCTATTTTTGTATTTTATCTTTTATGATGTTTTTTTGGATTTTTCATGCATACGTCCTAATGAGGTACTCTATGGTATTTGCAGATGTGGGACCAGTGAGGCCTGTAGGACTGGCTCCAGAGGCGTGGAGGGACCCAAAGGGTATCAGAGAGCTAGCTTTGGCTCCTCCAGCTGGCGATTCGATAGAGACAGTGGCCCAAAATCTCGAGGGTCTGACGGTGGGGATCCCTGATTACAGGGGGATCGAGGAGGTCCCCATAGAGTTCCAGATTCATACAGTAGGGGTGATACCTGGGGTGCACTGGCTGTTGAGATGGGTTGCACGAGCAGTGGTGTGCTATAGGGAGCATAACCCACCATAGTAGACACCTAGGCTTTATTTCCTGCTGATTTTTTGAGAGACATGTGTCTTGGATGTATGGAGAACACAGACTCTATTTGGACATATACATTTATTTTTTAAGCGCCTCGGTGTGCCACACGATATATATATAATAATATATATATTAATATATATTATATATATACATATTCCTATAGTTCATTATTGTGTTTTTGAATGCTTCTATATGCTGTTTTGATTACATGTTACGCAAATGTCTGTCTAATACATGGTTGGTCGATGCATCAATTAACGTGTTTAGTCGTCTTGGAATGTGTTGATATGTGATAAAATCAAAATTCCTTTCTAACAATTTAACACGTAAATACAACCTTAAAATCCGATGATCTCTGACGGAATAACACCCATTAAGCTAGCAGAAAACAAGCTGAGAGTCCATATTCACAACCAGTGCACGAATGCCTAGGTTAATAGCCTCGGTCATTGATTCAATAACAACACTATATTCAGCAACATTGTTTGTGGTACAACCCAGACAAACACCTTGAAGGTCTACTAACTCACCGTGAGGATCGTAGATCACCCATGCCGCAGAAGACAGGTTGTTTGTACTACGACAGGCACCATCAGTGAAACTAATGTAAGGTGTACCAGACATCTGCATACGAAGCAAAAAGACACAAAAAGCGGCAATTACTCCTACACACCAAGCCAAAACATGAAAACAAACATACACAACACACCTGCTGAGAACACACGTATGTACAAATCAAAGTGCATGGGGTTTATGCATAATATTTTTTCAGATAAAGCCCATTTCGTGGCTTATCTAGAGGGTTCCCTTCATAATCAATCAGCTCATAGGCCCCTTTTTGTAAAACTCGCTTTACAATATAAGGCCCGTGCCACATAGGCTCGAATTTGCTTGCCACAGCTTATCATTCGCTTGATAATAAAGCAGGACTAAATCTCCTTCAACAAAAGAACGAGGATGGACAGTATGATTGAAGTGAGTTTTCACTCTCTTCTTCTGTGCTTCAATAGCTAGAGAGGATGGTTTCGTCTAGTCGCTCTAGGTAGAGAAGACGTTCTTCTACCGGAGTAGTGTTGGGGAGTAATTTGACGACTAATTTCAGAGAAGGGATCTCGCACTCAATCAGAAGGGTGGCCTCCAGACCGTAAACCAATTGGAATGGGGTGAACCCAGTGGCATCCTTCATTCAATTTCGGTAGGCCCATAAGGCGGAGAACAGCATCAAATGCCAGTTGGACTTGTGCATGCCAACGGTGCGTTGAAGCATTGCAACTAGAACTTTGTTGATAGCTTCCACTTGGCCATTGGCCTGAGGATAGTACGGTGTCGAGCTATCATGTTGCAGGCCTAATTGGGTTGTTAACTCAGTCATCATATGGTTACAGAAGTGTTTGTCGTGATCAGTGACGATAGCCTGAGGGACTCCGAATCATGAAATAACATGATTGAACAAAAATTGCGCCACTGAGTGACCATCCTCGGATAGTGTAGGCATCGCCTTGGCCCATTTTGTGAAATAATCAACGGCAACGATGATATACCCATGCCCCCCAGCCGAGCGAGGGTTACAAGTCATATAATCAATGCCCCATTTGGCAAAAGGGTCGAAAGTAACAACAGGGTGCAATGGAGCGGGAGGCGCGTGCATTTTCTGTTGGTAGATTTGGCACTCATGACAAGAGTGGATGGTAAGAATGCAATCCTTGAAGATGGAGGGCCAAAAATAACCAGCATGGAGAATCTTCTGAGCAGTGGCATACTCGAACATGTGACCACCATAGGTGCCAAAATGGCAGTCATTTAGCACTCTTTCGACTGCCTCGAGTGTTAAACATCAGCGGAGGACAGAGTCGGCACTGAGTCGATACAGGGTGTCCCCAATAATGCAATAAGTTTGAGACAGATGGCGAATCCATCGTTGAGCATCCATGGACAATTCGGGATGAAAGGAGGACGTCTGAAGATAGACAATAATATCCCCGTACCAAGGATTGAGGGTGCTAATCAAGAATAGAGTTTCATCCGGAATATGGTCCTCTAACCGAGAGGGCGCGGTAACAGATCAAAGAGAGCAAAGCAACATAGCGAAGACCAAGGACTTCTTATACTTGGCAGTGGTGAACTCCAAGTCGAACTCTTGGAGAATGACATTCCACTTTGAGTATTTGCCCCCCAGTAACTGGCGTGACAAAATGTACGCCAACGTGTTGCAATCAGAAATCACCATCGTGGTGCGCAATAGTATACAATGGTGGAAACATTGGATGGCACAAACAATGACAAATGCCAGTTTCTTGACATGGGCATAGCGAGTTTCCATATCAATTAAATTGCGGCTAAGATAATAAACGACATGCTCAATACCATCATCATCGTCTTGAACTAGAACCATGCCAATGGTGCTATCAGCAGTGGCTAAATAAAGAGTGTAGTCCCAATAATAATCAGGGGGATGTAACAAAGGAGCAGAAACAAGGAGATCCTTGAGGCGCTCGAATGACTCTTGTGCAGCGGTATCCCAATGAAAAGGGGTGCCGCATTTTAATAACCGTGTATAGCCTTTAGCCACTTCGGCATAAGTCAAAATGAATCGTCGTAGAAGATTTGCTTTTCCCTGCAAAATCTGCAATTACTACAAAGACAAAGGGGGAGTAAGATTCAGGATGGCTTCGACTTTAAGAGGATCCAAACGGATACCCTCTCGGGAGACGATGAACTCGATAAGTCTGTCGGACTTGACACAGAAGACACACTTATGCGGATTGAGCTGGATACGATAGTGTCTGCAACGGAGAAAATTTTTGTGAAGGTGGGTCGGATGGTCTTGGCGTTTTACTGAATGAGCTGGAAGGTCATCTAGGTAAGGTTGCACAATGTGTCGAATATCATGAAATGCGTAAGAAATTGTGCGTTGGAAGGTGGCACCAGCATTTTTTAAGACGAAAGGGAGTTTCTTATAAGTGAAAGTGCCCCACGGACAGATAAAGGTGGTCTTGTGTTGATCGGCAGGGGCAATATTAATCTGGTTATAACCAGAAAATTCATCCATGAATGAGTATATTTCACTCCCGGCACACTCATCAATGAGCTAGTCAATGAAGGGTGTAGGGAAGTTATCTTTAGGATAGGCTCAATTAATATCACGGTAATCAACACATACCCTGATAGTGCCCTATTTTTTGGTGACAGGGACAATATTAGAGACCCAATTTGTGAGTGGGATGGGGTAAATGAAACCAGCCTTAAGAAGCTTTTCAACTTCCGCCTTAATAGCTGCAACCTTTCGGGGGTGCACAGGCCGTAGACACTGTCGAACAGGTTTAGCACCTGGATAGATAGGTATCTCATGCACTACGATGCTAGGATCGATGCCGGGCATCTCTTCATAAGACCAGGCAAACACATCATGGAATTCACGAAAAAGATTTGTATAAAGTTGAATCTCCTCTGGAGTACAAGTTACTCCAACATGGATGTGCTTGACAATACCTGGTTTAACATAGATGTCGATTGGCTAAGTTTGTGTGATGTTCCCCATATTCCCTTCAGAAGACACTTGATAGATCTGAATAGGTGTCTGAAGAGGTTGAAAGGGGAAATAAGAAGCAAATAGCTCAAGACAAGTAAGCATTTCCCGATGGGTAGGGAGAAATGAGGAATGATGGTGAGGATCAAGCCAAGGGGGTTCCTTGAAAGACATAGTCTCAATGATCACTTCATCAGAAGGAAAAAGTTCCTGTAATGGGTCTGAAGAAGCGTTATCTCCAAGCCCCCTGCCTGCATGTACGAGTAGAGAGCTCTGCTCAAAGGAGCAGATTCAGAGGATTGAGCCGACGCAGAAACAATTTCGACGTAGTTGAGCTCGGTAGGACTTAACGACATCTCATCGCCCCAGGATTCTATCTGATTGGTAGGAGGAAGAACCCATTGATCAGAGCGAACAGAAATCATATTAATGGGGGTGATGTTGGGAGGTGGGAGTGAAAAAACACCCGTAAGGGCAGGATCTTTAAAGAGTCCAGCACCCACACTCTCACAAGGAACTGAGGTATGCTCCACGAAAGGCACGTTGCCATCGGAGGAAGAGGCAAAGAAGGAGAGCTGGTCCACCATAATGATCTTCCCCTGATGAGGGAAATGAATGACACAGAATAGAGATGAGGCCATGGCTCGCATGGCATATGTCCAGCTTCATCCTAAAAGGAGGTTGTAAGTTAAATTTGCATCGACAAATTTGACCTCTACTTCGACCGTCTTTCCTTCCAATGTAATGGGCAAGCGTTGGAGTATACCATAAGGACGAGACTCTCTCCCATCAAAGGCTTCCAAGGTTGTAGGAGACTGGCTTAGAGTCAGAGAACCAATAGCCTTCCAACAAGCAATAGACATTATGCAAGTAGAAGCGCCTTCATTAATGATGGCACGATGAATCATTTTGGAATTGATGATGACCTGAATAAGGAAGGCAATTTGGTGAGGCATCCTTGGTATATGACTGTCCAAGTCAAAAGTAATCAAATCTAAGTTGGCTGGGTCAATGCCATTGATGGTCGATAGTAAAGACTTCCTCTGAGAGGGGAAGCTCTGGAGAACTTATAATGCAGACATATTTGACAAAGCCTGGGCTAAGTCCTCAATTATGCTATAGTGCTGAGAAGCACGAGCATTGGAGTTGTATGAAGATTTCTGGAGTACGCCTTTAGGAGGAGGTTGGATGATCGTTTCAGTGCTAGGTCGCTTAATATGAAGGGGACCAAAACTGGACAGAGGAGCACTAGAGGGGATCTTAGGCTCCTTCCCGGTAGGTGATGGATACTCTTTTTCCCTAGTACTAATGTGGATGGGAATCGTCCCAGCCATAAATACCTAAGAACCAAAGGGAGAAGAGGATTGAGATGGATCAACCACCATTTGAGTTTTTTGCGAGGGAAAAGGCTCTTTGAGCATGACAGGATTTCCAGGTGCACTTTTCAGCAAACGACTAACTTCAAACCGCCTTGGACAGTCTTTGGTATAGTGATCCTTGTCACAGATAAGGCAAGGATACTTAAGCTTGCGTTTGGCACCTTCCTCAGGTGGAGGTTTAGGGGAATCCTGCTTTGGCTGTTTGCATTTATTCTTTCCTTTTCGTTTCTTTTTCTCTTTCGAGGCTTTGTCTGCCGTGGTGGACTAGACGACATTCACCTCGGAAGTATTACCAGTATTGGAAATGGCCTGAGAAGTATTTTCATTTGAGGCATTCGAATTTTGCTTCCCAGGGTTCGTGGAAGATTTCTTATAGGGCAGATTGACAGAACCGATGACACCGTCAACAAAGGGTGTTGGTGGAGCTTTGGACATTTCGGGCCTCGGAGCATCAGGCAAATAATCATATAATGTACTAGACTGGGAGTAAACCAAGTCAAGGTACTAAGAAAGCGCAATAGCTTGCTCTTCAATTACACGTGCCCCCATAGCAATGTCTCGGTCTATCGGACCGACAAATGAAGTTGTAAAACAGTTAGTCAAAAGCTGATCGAGAATCCAAAACTTAATCAAACGGCGATGTCGTCTCCATTCATGAATATGATCGGAGATATGTGTGGTCGTAGTCTGTTTTAAGGATGTCAGGAGATGTGTGCCCATTTCATATCGAATCGGCAATTGAAAATGAGTTAAAAATGCCATAGCTAACGATTTAAAGTCCTGAAAAGATCCGCGAGCTAACTCAATATACCACATAGTAGCAGAGCCAGTGAGAGTCCATTGGAAAAGGCGAAAGCGGATTGAATCATCAAGCCATGAGTTTGACGAGCACCATATATGATACTTCATAACATGAGCCTAGGGATCTTCTCCAGCTTTACCATCAAACTTGGGACAATCACCTGGAATTTTAGTTAGAACGAATACAGATTATGAAGAACGAGATCGTTTGTCAATTTGGACACGTCGGTAATTCCAACGTCGCTAAAAAAGGTAACTGAGGATTAAAGGACATCTGAGGCAGTGGGTAGGAGGTAGTACCAGAGTTCCACCCAACTATTTGTTGCCCCCATTGGTTTTTCCCAGATGGATTTGGCCCATTAGGGTTTTGTCCATAGGAATTTTGCCCGTAGGGGTTATAGCTGTAACTGGATAGTTGACCCTGTATTTGCCCCCCAACACTCCACTGATTACCAACTTGGCCTGTAGGAGCAACATAAGATTGCTGGAAATTCTGGTAAGGATTTACCTTCAGTTGATAATAATTTTGATATGGGGCAAATTGGGCTTGCCCTTGGGATTGTTGGGTACCATAAGGCGGCTGGGCTCCAAACTGGGCCTGGTAGCCAAGCTAGGTTTGATAAGCAGGTTGATATTGGGACCCAACCTAAATTTGATGACGAGATTAGGTCTAGAGCCCAGATTGGGGCTGAAAACCGGGTGGCGCTTGAGAAGAAACCATCATTTGAGTGCCCGATTGAGCAAGCCTAGATAGATGTCCTTGAGAAAACTAAGGCTGAGCCATTTGGCTAGAAGGTTGACCTAACTGAGATTGAGGTTGACCCACTTGCCTAGAAGGTTGAGCTTGTTAGGTATTGGGTTTTCCTTGCACAACTGAGGGTTGTCCTCATGGGCCAAATGGATGAGTAGACTGGACAGTCGGTTGGCCTGTTTGATTTTGAGGCTGACCACTTTGTCCAGACAGTTGACTAGGTTGGGCAGTGGGTTGGCCTTGTTGAACGTAAGGCTGACCAACTTGCCCAGAAGAGTAGCCTTGTTGGACATCGGGTTGACCTTGTTGAATGTAAGGTTGTCCCGGGTTACCAGAAGGCTACATGAAACAGGTAAAGGAAGAACCACCAAAAGCTGAAGGTTTTCCCTAGAAGGGTTGTCCTTGTGGGCCTCCAGGTTGCCCTGGATAAGGTTGTCTGTAAGACGGCTAACCTTGATATGGTGGTCCTTGAAAATTTGCGGGTGGTGCTTGGCCACCATGATAAGTGGTGGTACCCAAAGAAATGGACAACGGGACCGTGACCTCAACCGCGGGTTGAGATGGCATAGGTCCAGGGTAATAGATATGAGCTCTGCGAGAATCATAATAATTAAACGGATTTTGAGGATACATATTCTAAAGAGCTTGTACATATTGATCATATGCCCCCCCTGCTGGAATAGAACCAGAAGAAGGTGGGGCACTTAGTGCGGGATCAACAACTCCTGTCGTTGGGCCACTATAGGTAGGACCAGCAGAAGGTCCGACAATAGTAGTGACCACTGAAGAGGCAGTGGCGGCACTGACAACAGGGGTTGAAGAAGCCACACAAACAGTTGGCATGGTTGAAATAGATGTGATGGACACATTGTGAATTTGAGGTGTGAATGACTCCGAAGTCAAAGGGACGGTACGAGACCATATAGAACTCGAAAGGGGAGACCTAGAACCAATGATGTCTACCAAAGAATTATACCTTAAAGGCAATGTGACACCAAGGGAAGTAACACGAAAAGGCAAAGTTTTCGTAGAAATAGGTATTTCACTTTCTGACACAAAGGATTCTTCACCAGAGACAGGAGTCGTCTCATCCATGTCGGAGGAAGACATCAGGACCGAAACATTAGGAGGAGTAGCGGGAAAGTCTTCCTTAGAAGGCTCCGAAATGAGATTCCAATTAATATCGTAAGACTCATCCTCTGGGGCATGAGAGTTAAGCAGTTGGATACTCGGGATAACAAGGAGAGTATCACTAACAACCGGAACCTCGGGAGCAACAGAGGATGGAGACCCTTGGTCACTTGGAACGGGAGATGGGATCGATGATTCCACTAGGATGATTTAATTCAAAATCCTAGGAAAACTAACGAGAAAGAAACCTACTCAAACTAAACACAAACAAGATCTAACTGGGTAAATGTGAACGTGGCCAAATAAATTTTAAGACACAGGAACATAACTTGACCTTTTCATCTTTAAAGAGTCGATAAAAGGACCAAAAGATGACTCTAGTCGCCTTCGAATATTTAGTGAGCCTGAAGTGACAAGTGCTCAAATGGACCTTTTCTTTTAGGGATTTTGAAAAGGAACGAAAGTGACTACTCTGGAGAACTAGGCAAAAGGTTTATAAACAACCTATAAAACTGCATATACACCTTGGCAGTCATATGAAAACCAAGGACTTTCCATATGGCAGTCAATCTTCCCGAATGTTGTGTTCGGTGCGTTATGGTTTGCAAGGCAGTATACACGGCCTCCTATGGATATAGGATGATAACCTAGTGGGGTCTCCCAACATATACTCGATGGTACATGGGAGCACAATTCCATACTAGACCGCTATTGAGTCACCGAAGGAGGAATCGCCCAACCTTGAGTGAGAACAATAGTGACTAGGTTTAACGATGCCAGAGCACGTTTCTAGCCTAGACCTCTAAATAATGAGTGTTATGTTCCAATGCGTTTTTAGATTTATTCAGTTCATTTTAAAGTTGATCTTGAATTATGTTTCAGTTTTCAGGCCTTACTGTATGTATACAACAAAACCTAGGGTGCAGCTAAAATGAATAAAATATCCTTTTACTTCAATGAACACCTACCTACGGGAGGGTAGAGAGATCATTCCCAAACCAAGAAAACCAAGATGAGAAAATGTGATCACACAATGCATACAGACATCAATTCGTACAGTGCATGGATACTACTAATGAGAGATTTTATCATTCGTTTTCCAATATGCAACCTTGAAATCCAAATTCACTTTCACATTCGCACACTAAATGAATGCAATCCTTTGATTTTTTATGTTTTAAATTCAAAGAAGCAAACAAGAAAGTGTGAAATAACCGTTTGATCCAAACAATCGTGATCTATGTTCGGTAGTGAAAAGAGATCGAATAAATACCAAAGATTGGTTCAATAATTGTCACTAAAAATCAACCAGAAACAAAGAATGAGGAAGGCTCAATCAAACCAACAAGAAAGCTGTAAACGAATCTTGAGCAAGCTAGCAACCAAGATAATTGATTCAAGAAACCTGAAATAATGAACTAGGTCACACAGGCAAAAACACAAGATTCATTCAACAAAGCCAAAGAATGAGTGCCTTAACCATAAATAGTGAAAAACAAATGATTGAGCAAGCACAAAAGGTAAGGGATCAAGAGGATTGGATAACTCAGGAGGTAGAATTGAGAAAATCAATTCTACAGGTATCGTCGCGAGGACAACACTAGCAACTACTGCTGATAAGCAGCTAGCTGTAGCAACAGGGCGACGTTGTCGCGGAAGTACATGTATTTCCTGCGATGGACTGATTTCAGAGGTCATCATGACTGTGTGATATTATTCAGCAACGCATAGGATTTTACAAAAACATGAGCGTGACGTCAGTGTGACTGTTAAACTATGTTCCGTGATGATGTAAAAAGCAACGAAAAACGAGCCAAAAACTCCCAAACAAAAACCCTCCAATCTAACAGACAATAGAGGGACCTCCTAGATCAATCTAGGTGAGCCAAGAGACTGATAATTAATCCCCAAAAATAAAGAGAGACCAAATCAAAATCAAAACAAGAGCAAAAAGAAGAACATAGGACAGATTCCCCAGTGGAGTTGCCAATTTGTGATGCAGGAAAGTGTTCCCTCTGCAGACAGAGGCAACCCCTCTAGCCCTAGAGTGGGTCTAGTCACAAACAAGGACATATCAACAATAGCTTTCCTTAAATAGTCATAGTTGGAGGCCTACCTCAACCAGTGGTCGATGGAGTTCTGTTGCGCTACTCTAGCTTTCGCTTCCTTCTCCTTAATGAGTGATCAGCCTGAAACAATGCAAAGGAAATACAACAAAGCACGTAACCGAAAAACAACAATGATCTATTTACTCACAAAGTCAAGAAGTCATGAGATATCAAGTAAATTACATACAAGACATAGGAAAACATCATTGATTGTATTAATAATGAAATAAGAGCAAGCTTACAACCAAAGTATTGACGTCGCAAGCCTTCTCAAAGTAATCCAACCAACATGTTCTTCAAGCATTCACTCTTTGAAGATGGATCTCCCAACATACAAAGTCTCTCCCTCTCACTCATAAGTTTTACATAATAGTCAAGAGCACTTCACAACCTTCCACAATCTATCAACACTCTCACACTTGTCACACCCACACCATCTATCTATCAAACTCAAAAGCACTAATATCACTACTCAATCCAAGAATTTACCAACTAGCTAATCATAGCAAAGGTGAGTGTTTAAATAGGAGAAGGAGTCTCCATCAAAGGTGGAAGAGAGAGCTTATCCCCAAGGAAGGTAGCACAATTGACAGAACTGCCATACCAGGGAAGGAAGGGCAACACAAACTATGCCAACAACCAGGTCTAGAGTCATCCACAAGGCCGACTGTTGGAACAAATTCACCCAATCTGGATCATCGCGAGTGTATAACAGATCCTTAGCGCTGACATCGCTGGTAATAAATGTAGCCAGTCAGACCGTCATTAAATATATCAAATAGCCTCGTGACGGGGCATGAAATCGAACCGTCGCGAGAAACAGATGTACTTCTGCGCTGGAAGCGTGGCTGGACTGTTTATGAGCGTCGTTCAACGCGTATATTAAGTCCATAGTCACGATGAGGTAGATAACTTAGGAAAAGTGGGTCAATTGGCAGCATAAGAGAGCATTTGTTCAGTATGATCATGTTTGACTTGGACACATGACACAGTAGAAGGACTGGGAGTGAAGGCAGTGACAAATTACTGTGTAATAGTCAAGAAGCTAGAGGATGAGATAAAGGAAGACTTTCTTGGAAAAACAACCAGGGTGATAAGGAAGGATGTGTACGATCACGATGACAGGTTTAAGGCCTATTTCCGTGAATTGATCATTCTGATGCCTTGGCTTGGACTACACATTGTTAAGCATATTGACCAGAGTAGTGCATTACAGATGGTAAAGTGCGCGATGCTGACCATAACAATTAAAGGTGGGTATTCTCCTGGAAACATGATGGATGACATGATGAAACTTTTCATGGGTGGTGCAACCACTTGACTAACAGAAAGAAGAACAGTCTTAGCACTCCAGGTAGTTGAAAGGGAGCGCAAGACTATGAGCTATTCTACTTGGGAGTTGCGCGATGTTGAATTTGTGCACAGAAGTAAACAGTCACAAGGTTTGCGACCGCGCACGGGGGGCTATGATGTCACGCGGGTTGACCATAAAGTGACTGTTGAAGTCACTATTCATGATGGGATTCTCGACTTGAGACTAAATGGAGTGTGCGGCAGGCATTTAAGACGTGAATTATGAGCAAGATTTGGGAAAATCTGCCGCCAAGGGAGCATTAATGAACCGGATTTGGGGGGAACGGTCGAATTCAAATTCAAAAAGTGCTATAAATTACGAAGGGCTGCCTAGAAAAAAACACTTGGTCATTTGCAAATTGAGCTATTGAGCAGAGCCCTGATTGTTGTGTGTCGAGCGTTGATTAAGCCCTTGAGTTCGCGAGTGCTAGAGTTTTGGATAGATACGACGGCAACAAATGAGGATGTTATGGAGATAACCTAAATGACCACCAAGAAGGCCGTGCAGGCCTTGACTGTGGGAGATGCTCTAGAAGGTGCCGAGATTGTGGCAGAAATCCTGAAATCATCGTGCACACCAATACCAAATAAGGACAAACATGCAATGGTTCTCGTACATGTGTCCTTGTAGAAATCGCTGTGCACCAAGTTGTCAATGGGAGAGAAAGGGAAAGCCATCACCATAAATATTGATGAAGAAGAGGAAGCCCTGAAGGACCTAATCATTGCAGAAGATGAGGATGAAGGCATGGAGGAGGAAACTCAGCTTGTGCACCCCTCGACAAAGTTGCTCGCCTATTTTCCCCCACTAAAAGGAAAGGCTAAAGTGCCCAAGGACCTGGACGAGACCAAGAGCTCGCTCCAGACCCCACTCCTCCTAGACAACATTATGTTTGAGGGCACGCACATGGGATAGGTTCCAAGCCTAAAATTCAAAGATTGGGACCTCACTAACCATGAGAAGTTCCCTCACCTTGAGACCAGGTACCTTATGAAGCCCAAGCAAAACACCGCAGTGGGGGTTACAGAACTAGATCCGTGAAAGTGGTTGTGTGGAGTGGAAAAGGCTGGGCTATTGAACCTGCTCTGGGTGTCGCATTTCTACTCCACCCCAATAACCATTTTCGTCATCAGGCAGCTGCTTTTCCTGGTGCATGATGGGTGTATGTGGCTAGAGGAGCCCATCCCCATCATGGAAGACTTGATTCACCACATCTCTCGGCTTCCATGTAAAGGAGAGGACCTCGTGGACATCTCGGAGGGGAAGAGCAGTGACTTGGCCATCACGGATTCCATGAAGAAAAAGTACAAGCCGACAAAAAAAAAGGCTCTACACCATATCCAACATCAACGAAAAAGTAGTAAAAGTGGCAACCCAAATACTGGCTGGTAAAGTTATGCGCAAATGTCGCACAGATGAAGTACCTGGACTGGTGATCGCACTGGTTGAGTAGTGCGCGGAGGGGGTCCATTCCGAGTTCCTCTGTAAGGCGTTTTTAGAGAATTGTCGCGAATTTTAGGAACATGGCAAAACATTCCACTATGCATGGCTTCTGCTGTCCATAGTGCTCATGGCAAGGGAATTACCAGAGGATAGTCAATTCCCCATAATTGACAAGGACCTGCCAGAGGCTACGAAGTATCCTTCACTCTGGGCCAAAAAGGATGCCAAGAGGATCCATGATAGTAGAATATTTTGGGTGTTCATGGAGATGAACCTCAGAATGGAGATCAACCGCAAGCTACAGTTGTTGCCCACTGTCTACAACAACCTGCAGAGTTTTGTGGAATTCAAAGTGGACATCCACAACATTTACATTAGTGTGTGCAAGGACCTAACCAAACAGTGGATAAATCTACCCTTCGTAGCCACAAACTGTATCATTTTTGATGTACTAGAGGCATGGCCACCAGAGTGGCACACCCCAGATATCGCAGAGATAGAGAAATCGACGACACAAAGAAAGAAGGACAAGGCCAAGCTGCGCATCGCACAGTTGGCCAAAAAGTGAAGGAAGGAAGCAGCGACAACAGAAGTGTGGGTGATGCGGGATGCTGCACAGACAACACTTGAGTAGGAATAGGCTGTAGTAGTAGTAGCAACATCGTAGGAGGCAGCCGCAAAGGCGCGGGAGGGCCAACCATCACCTTCGCATGGGCAGGAAATAGAGGAAGAAGAGGAAGGTGCGGAACCACGAACCACGTCAACACAGTTAAAGTGCCACCAACCAACCGAGCGAGCAGGGTTGCGTAAGAAGGTCAAGGCATCAAAGTTATCAATTGACCTGATCACCCTAACCGAGGTTTGTTGAGATTGCAACAAGATGATGGAGCTTAGTGAAAAGAGTCGCCTTCACTAAGTGGGCCCGCAGGCAAATTATGGTGCAAAGTTTATTTTTAGACTATGTCTATTTTTAGACATATGGATCATGTCTATGAGTTGTAGGATGTTGTTTATGGATGATTGGTCAAGTTGGCAAAAATAGATGGACTTCTATTTTTAGACAACAGTGGTGACACTGTCAAGTCTAATTATAGAGCAGTCAAATATTATTAGCCCTTAATACTATTTAGACTATAAACTTTATCTTATTCTCTTGGAGAACTTCAGTTTGAGCTACAGATGTGGCACATGTAGCTGTCAGAAGGAAATATGTTTTCTTTGTGGGTCAGTTGAGTTGTTGCATGCTTGACTTCAGTTAGAACTCAATCAGTTGAGTTTGGTGGAGTTGATTGTGGAGTTGATGGAGTTGTGTTCAGTTTGAATTAGTTAAACTAGTTGTAATTAGTTTAACTGCAAATAGACTAATGATGAGTTGTTAAACTAATTATTAACTCATAATGCAACTAAAGAATACATCAGTTAACTCAGTTGCATGTCAGTGCATGTTCAGTTCAGCAGGGACAGGGGTTAGAGGATCAGATTGCTATCAGTTGTGACTATAGTTGTGCATGAGGATTTGCACAATCAATGAGATTGAGTTATGCCAATGAGAATTGGCCAATACCAAGTGATTATAGCCTCTTCTCACATGATTCCCAGTGTGAGTGATTCTTTTGAGGTAAATACGAGTTTGGTTCAACCATTCTCATCCATTCTTATGCAGGTATTGAGCAGTAGAGGCAGGCAAGCAGTGGAATAGATTTGGAGATCAGATCTAAGTTTTATTGTGTGTAACAGGTGGAGATAGTGTTGACTACTTGTGACAAGTATTGACTATTTTAATGTTACATGTTCTCAATCATTAATATACAGATAGTGTGGGGTTTTCAGCTGTAAGCTTTCCCCGGGTTACATATTGTGTTAATGTGTGCATGCTCTTGATGTTTTATTGTTATTGATGCTGCTATATTGATGATCAACGTATAGGAGCTTATGTATTGTGTATGTATTCTGCAATAGTACATGATTAAGATAATCTCCATTGAATATGTGTTTATTATTCAAAATTTCTACAGGTGGAGGGGGTGAAGGTGTAGGTTTATGAGGCGGAGGTGGAGGTGGGGGTAAAGTGGATGGCTGAGGTATCCTCAGAATACCCTGCATAATTAACTGAACTACATTTCGTGGTGTAATCAGCATCATCCTTTTGTCGTTGCTTGAAGGGGGTTCAATGAGCGGACTATATTTTGGGCTGGATCCTTTGTTTCTTCTAAAGAATATCCCACTTTGCATAGCCCCAAACATCAAGGTAACTTCATAACCCTATTTTCACATAACAACATTTTAATCACAGTCTTTAATGACTTTAGATACTTACCTCGCAATCCTTTAAAGAACCTTCATTCCACTTCACTATAGCTAATGTTCCTACCAATCGTGAAATAATTCACAAAGCTTCCTAATGTGTGATCAATCTAGTGATCCATAGCCTGCACGATATTTCTTTTTGATGCCTCCAGATGTCATAGTAGCTTAGGAGTCCACACTATAGGATTGTTAAGCCTCCACGTCCCTTGAATATCAGCTAATTTATACAACCACTCTTTTAGTTCTTCAGGGCAGAAATAGAAGAACGCGTTGGTCTCATCTGTGTACAAAACTCTCTGCAAGCCCTTCTCCTTGGAAAATTTAGGGCTATTGTTCTCTTGAGCCGCGAACACATGTATGTTTTGATCCATCCACTTGTCAATCTCTTTCTTTGTAGGGAACCATTTATCTCACATCTCTTAGATAGATCTCGGTCCTGGCAAAAGAACCATTTGCTAGCTTAAGGGGGCCTGACCCAGGTTTAGAGTTGTTCGTACCAACCAACAAAACCCTAACTACTAGCCCTTTTGGCAACTGCATAGTGCAAGCTATAGTCTCACCTGAAGTAGTATTGGGGGATGCTAGAACTAGGTTTCTACATCCACAAATAGTGTGATAAGTTGTTATAGCTCAGATCTGCCTTTGCGTAGCTCGGTATCCTTTTATGGCCCAACACTATAACTCTAAGGGAATGGCTTCTAGAGGTTCACAAAGGTCTACGATCCTACTTTTTACACCCTAAAGAAGCAGTCTAATGAATTTCGTGCACTAAGTAATAACCCTAGGTCTTCCTTTGCACAGATCTATTTGATTCATTCGAAATCACAATAGAATTAGCCGTTAACTTCACGAACACAGATAATTACTTAAGGCATGCATACATATGATAGATTCATTAGATTCACACAACATTTATACATTTTTCTATAGAAAACATATAATAGATCATAAGATAAGTAGAATTGACAATAATACTCAGATGCACAATATTTCTTCAAAAGAAGTCTTTATTAAGCTTCAACGTTCATATTACAAACTTCTTTACCCTGCACACTCAGCTGTAGGGGTCCACGCACTTAGCTTTAGGCTTACCAAGGCCTCCTACACGCTCAGCTATAGGAGCCTTCCCCTTTCACCTAAGTACAGAAAGCAGAGCCTTCCTACCTTAGTACTTGCCCAAAATCAATCTCTATCCTGGCTTACTTTCTCTTAGCTACCTTTTAGACTCACTATGACTCAACTATATATAGCTTTGTTCAATACAATATCATGGTCTATGGACCATGGGTGAGTCTCAAAACCAATCTATTTACTTATCTAAACAAGGGGCTAAAACCCCTTTGACTCCTATCTAGTTGCGCACTCTGCATCCACATTTTGGAGAGACTTTACGTCTTTTAAAAAACTTTTACAAAAATTGGGTTAACTAATGCCAAAAATAACCCTAGGGACCCTATCCCAACAATGAGAATATCAATAAACACATAGATATATAAGTTAAATAAAAAACATGCATAAATATAAAGTAAAGCCTACACCATGATCATATAGAGAACTTAGAAGCTTTCGAAGATAGAGTTATTCCATGCACTTAGTACATAAAACTACACTCCAAATGGGGTAGCCCACGATTGTGAATATAGTAGTGAGCTTCCCAAGCTTGTAAACATATAAATATGGTTGAAACTAATAAAATGATAGATTAGTCCTGACATATTAGAAAACCTACACATAAATAAGAAAAATACAAACACATAACTCAAACAACTTATAATCATCATAGATATACAATTTAGTCAGCCAAGAATAAATAGTGAATTATACAACCTTATATAAATGGCACAATATAATTAATTCATCTTAAATCCAATAAGGCATATTACAATCTATGGGATGACATGCATAATCCAAGAATACTTATATGAATTAGCTTGATATGTTTTAGAACTGGAGGGATTTCAACCCTCATCCCAATCATATGCCAACTATATTGCAATATTTCTTACAACTGACCACCCTCAAGCTGCATCTAGGGTATGAAGAATTTCTTACACAAGGGAATTTTACACAAATGGTTTTCTCATTTAATGAGCTTCATACTTCCCACATAGGCTTAGACAAACATTGCATTAAACATCGTCAGTGGAATTGGTGCCTGTAGTCATAAAGTATAAGCTCAAGGTCACTGAGCAAAAACTCTAGGTTATGACTTGATAAATATCTCCACCTATTTTTTTGATTATTTATGGCATGCCTCCACCACTATGGATTCCACCTAGCATCAGTCTTTAAATCCTTCTGATAGTAATTGGAACTATTGTACACCAATGAGCTAGGACTCAGAACATATGCCCAAATCCCTTGACAAACTTCTCTCTCTTTTCAACTATAGGTTCCTATCTCAATCTACCTCTCTTTCATTTTTCCTTTGGGTCCTTTCATATCCTCATACAATTGTGTCCCTTCCTTTTCTTCACATCCTAACATGAAACATACATGATTTCCTCTATCCATTGCCATATTTTCCAAGTGGTAGGTAGTGGCTTTCCACTTCCTCCCTATTTGGGTGGATATGGACCTATTCACAACATGAAATATGTACCCAATAAGAAACCAACAAGTGTAACCCGTTGATGCACAGCCAATAATTGTTTCTTATAGTTCAACTAGTAGGGGTCATGGCATAAAAAAAAATAATGGGAAGCAAGATTCCCTCGAAATAAGGATTTGTAAGGCTATCCACTTACCTTCAATTGTGTTAATTAATCAATAATAATTATCATATATTTGATCATAGGCTTAGTTATTCATGGTCCTTCCATGTTGCCATTACAATCACAACCATCATTACAATAACCAGGGGTAGAACAGGGGGGTGTCACAATGTTGTTGTCAGGGAGGTGTCAAAGTATGTACTACCTTTTTCTTTAGTTGATTTACTTTTTCTTTCATTTCATCTCCTTCAAATAGGAAAAAACACATTATCATCTTCTTTTCAGAGAATACAAATAAATAAATAAAAGTTCTTTTCTTTTATGCCTAAAAGAATTAGGCACAACATAGAAAGTTTTCCAACAAGAACCCTCACTTCCACTAGCATCCAACCCTTTTCAATTGATTGTGAGACTCCTACCACTTCCACAAGGACCTTTGAGGACCTTTTTGGTGAGCAAGAAATGATATTTGAGAGGCTTGTAGAAGGAGAAATACATTCACACCCCACCAAGGCTATGGTTGAAGATAAGAAACCATAAGTGTTTACATTTCCCATTAGATAAATAGATGGAGAAGCCAAAATGAAAAACAATAATCTATTTGTGCTCCCACACTTCTATTTTGTTTATTAAAGATGATCCTAACTCCATGTTTTAGTTTATTGTGGTATGTAGGACTTGTGATTACACCACCGATGAGAAGAATATCAAATTGTTCCCTTTCACCTTGAAGGATGTTGACCTTTGATGGATCATGAGCCTAGAAGGAAATAACATCATTACAATGGAGAAAATGCAACAAGAATTTAAAAATAAATACTAGGATTACTATAGAGAAGGGGATACATGATAAGAACTATTCATAATGATCCAAGGAGAGAATGAGTCTTTGGAATACTTTGAGGAGAGATTCCAACTGAGTTATGGAAGGGTGCATAATTTCACTTTGGACCTGGACTCCTTAAATATATTTCTGCTACAAGGATTCAGGGAAGGCCTAATGGAAACAATCAACTTGTTTGCCAATGGATATATATAACAACTCACTTATATTGAAATTAAATACGTATTCAAAACTCATTCAAGAGATACTAGAAAAAGAGGTAGTTCAAATAAAATCTCAGTAAGTCCTTCCTCCTCCTCCCTGACTACTAAGAATGAAGTAGTAGGTATGCTAAAGGTCATGAAGGATGAGATATTACATCAATTTTCCATGAAAATGGACACCTTAAAGATCAAAAGAAAATAGAAGGAAGTAGAAAAGGCATTAGCCCTGTTTTTCCCTCAATGCACCAAAATACATCCTAGGAATGAATGTCCTTTAAATATCATAGAAATATGTTTTATATATGAGGAGAACCATTCCACCGATAAATGTCCATATTTTGTAGGCCTGAAGGATGTGCACAAACGATTAAAAGAGACCATGGAGCATTTGTGCTTTTTCAACCAAAAGAGGCCACAAGATCCAAGTAAATTCCAACAAGGTACGAAATTCCCTTCTCCTTTCAATACTAATTATAATATACAATATCAACCATGGTTCACTCCTAATCCTTCACCATAGCCTATGCCAACTCCCTTGCCATATCATGCTCAAACTATTTGATCTGAAAAGAGATATAAGACAATTATTAAGGTATTATAGACTCATGTGCATGGATTTGCCTATATTACTTTGTGCAATGGATCGATAAGATTGCGAAATACATAGACAACGAAGCAATAAAAGAAACATAATAGACAACACACATAAACATAGCAAGTTTAATAAGGAGTTCACCCAATAGTCTTGGGCTACATCTCCTAGTCTAGCCTTCAGTAGTGACCTCTCTATTATGTCTTCAAAACAGAGTTTACACCAGTGAGCTCAATCTGAGCCTCACTCAATAGATTCAAAACAATAAGGCTTTACCTGGAACCCCCAGGTCTCTTCTGAGTACACAGACTCTCCTTACTGACTCTCTATCTCTGTTTCTCTGTCTCAGCACTATTTGCACTACTGCTTGCCTCTGTCTGCTGTCTTCTATGGCTTTAAAACCAATCTGCACTGTCTATTCATTTCTCCTTCTTAGGCTCTCTAGCTTCCTAACTTTTGTCCGCTCAGATCCCCCTCTCAGCATTAACAATCATTGCTAAGCGCTTTCAAGGATGGTGGCCACTTGTTTCACAACAGAATCGGTCATTAGGCCTTTGAAATCCCAAAAATGGTCATTTTCTTCTTACACAACAGAATGTTGCAAAACACCAGAAAATCTACCAAATCATGGTTCATCATATTTGAAATATTATAGATCTGCCTTATAACTCCTATCGGGTCTGCCTATATGCCAACATCGCGTCTCCACCGTTGATCTGGGAGATACTGATCCAACGAATGTGGTTCATTTTGGGGGGCCCTTTCATACAGGGGTTAACCGCCCGATGAGGGTGGTTATCTCTCTCCTGAGCTTGGACATGTGGCAACCAGCATACGGGCTCAGGTAGAGCCCAGCCCAAACCACTTACCGCCTTTGTTCCTCCCAAAATCCCACCTGTTTTGTGATTTCCCTTTTATATTAAAAATATACATTAAACATGAAATCTGCTCATATCGGACTTGAAATAGTATTCAACAACATCAATAAACTCTTTTGGGTCTGTAATATCGCATCGGGCGTATTTCCTTCGTCATCCATTCATTTAGCAGAAATGCGAAATACAAAGGAAATTGCCGCTTTCCGGATTTCAAAATATATATAATATTGTCGATATCAATATATATATATTATTGGTAACCTTGTCAAGTCCAACTTATCACATCACATATATGTACATTGCCCTGTTCCTTATGTTGCTCTGATGTGTCCTTGCGATGCGACTAGTTGCAATCGCATATTGCATGAACCTTAGGTTGTTGGTAAGCTCTCCCATGTGTTTCTCCGAATCGACGGTCCCTATTAACCATGCTAATCGTTGTCACATTGTTTTAAGTGGTGGTCTTTGGTAGCCTCCCGATGGCCTTCATCAATTGTGATTCGCTGATTAGATATGGACCATTGATCGGCCAGATCCGACAGCTCTGATGCAAAATTGTTGTAAACCTCTAATAAGCTTATTTTCACTGTTTTCTCTATGTTTTTCCCTTCTAATAGTGTTATTTGACTTTTTCCAAAATTCTTCTTTTTCCAAAGTTTTGAATACTTGAAGACTTAGAGGGTTTTCTAGGATCCATTTGGATCACGCCTTCCCACTGAAAAGGCTTTTAGACCACCAAAAGTTGGTTTTTAAGCATAAATCAAGTGAAGATACAACTTTCTCACTTGCCCAATCTCTATCCATTTTGCATTGCTTGGTTTTGAACCTTTGACTCTGATTCTGAGGTACTCAACATCCCCTCTATGCATATTTCTCACCTTCCTATCCAAAACTATATCTTCCTACAACTCATTGAGATATTCAGGCAACAGATCATCAATAGAAGGCCACTGACTTTGCTCTTTGGGAGCTTCAATCAATGAAGGTTCAAATAGTCTCAAGTTCTCTACATTAACTATTAAATAGATGTGCATGTAAGCTGGAAAATCAAGGCGAAAAGCTTTCTCACCAATTTTCTCAAGTATCTTGAAAGGCCCATACCTTGTTGGCTTCAGCTTCTTTCCTTCACCTTGCATTCTATCTTTGCTAATGTACAGCCAGACTTGATCACCAACTTGGACACTCTGTTCAATTCAATGCTTATCATGCCTTGCCTTGTACTTGGCTTGGCTCTTTTCCAGCTGTTCCTGCACTACCTGGTGAATTTCTTGGATCTGTTCAATGAACTTAGTTGCTTTATCTGCATCACTGTGTCCATCAACTATTATGTCTTTACTAAAGACAAAATCCAAGGGATACCTTGGCATAAAACCAAAACAAGTCTCAAAAGGAGATCTTTGTGTAGAAGAATGTTTAACACAGTTGTAAGCATGTTGCACATAACATAAATGTTCATCTCAAAGCTTGGGATGCTTGTTGCAATAGCCTCTGAGCAACTGGATCATTGTCCTGTTGACCACCTCTGTTTGGCTATCTATTTATGGATGAAAAGTTGTGCTCTTCTTCAGTCTAGTGTCCATCACTTCCCACAGACTTGACCAAAACTTCCCAACAAATTAGGAATCTCGATCAAATACAATGGAAACGGGTAATCCAAAATGAACCCATACATGCTGAAAGAACAATTTTGGTGTTTGTTCAGCTATAATCTGCTTGTTACAAGTTATTAAAATACACATTTTTTTTAACCTTTCCACAATAACATATAAATAGTCATGACCTTTTCTAGATTTTGGCAGTCCCCCAACAAAGTCAATGGAAACACTTTCCCAAGGATGAGAAGGAACTGGAAGTGGAGTGTACAAGCCTAGTTTTCTATTGCTGGGCTTGCCATGGTAAACCCTTTAATATATCTAGAAACTATTTCATGCATTCTTGGCCAATAAAAAAATCTTTTCAATTGTGCAATTGTTTTACTTACACCAAAATGACCTAATATTAGAAGTGTGTGCTTCTCAGATTATGTTAACTCGTTCAGTTTGAGGAATGCATAACTTTCCCAAATGATACGAGAGTTGGTCCTTAACATGATAATCCAATTCTTCTACTTGTTTTCCATGACTTAATGTTGCATATACATCTTTAAAATCTACATATTGAGTGTATTGCTCAATGTAGCATGCAATACTAAGTTATGCTTAAGTATAGTAGATGCATGTATGATTAGTCTAGACAACATATCTACAAATTTATTGTGTATGCCTTTATTATATTTGATGACAAGATGAAATTGTTGTAGAAAACCCATCCACCTATAGTGTCTTGATTGTTGCAGTTTAGTTTGTGAGTGCAAATATTGAAGTGGTTGTTGATCAGTATGTATGATTTTTTCTTTGCCCAATAGGTAATGTTTCCAATTTTTCACACTTTGTACTAATGCATACAATTCTTTATCATAAGTGGGATAATTAACTATTGCAGAATTAAATGTCTCAGAATGATAACATATGGGTTTACCGTGTTGCATCATAACTGCTCCCATGGCATAGTCACTGGCATCTGTTTCAATCTCAAATGGTCTTTGAAGATCTGGCAATGCTAGTACTAGTGTTGTACTATTTTTTCTTTCAAAGTGTTGAAGGCTTTCTGCTATTTTCCTCCCCACTGAAGCAACTTGTTCAATCATGTCAAAGCATGTAAGGGAGATGCAATCAAGGAAAAGTTAGCAATAAACTTTCTCCAATATTGTGCTGCCCCTAGGAAGCTCCTAACTTCTATAAAAGATTTGGGTTTAGGCCAGTTCACAATGACTTTGACCTTAGAGGGATCTATCTTCAATTCACCACCCCCCATAATATGACCCAAATAATTCAAAGATGTTTTGCCAAATTCACACTTTGATAACTTCACATAGAGATTTTCTTTTTTCAAAACATTTAGAGTCTGCTTTACATGCTCCAAATGTTCTTCCCATGTTTTACTGAAAACAAGAATGTCATCTAGATACACAATTACAAAATCATCGATAAAAGGTCTGAGTACATCATTCATTACTCTCATGAAAGTGGCAAGAGCATTAGTTAAGCCATAAGGAATAACTAGCCATTCATACAGCCCGTGCTTTGTTTTGAAAGCAGTCTTCCATGCATCTTGTTTTGCTACTCTAACCTGATGGTAGCCACTACGCAAGTCTAAATTGGAAAAGTAAACAACTTCTTTTAGCTAATCTAATAGATCATCAATGCGAGGAAGGGGATAATGATTCTTGATCATTATTTTATTTAGTGCTCTGTAATCAATGCACATCCTCCACAAACCATATTTCTTTCTCACCAACACGATTGGAGATCTGCATGGTGATGTTCTTAGCCTTATGAACCCATTATCGAGTAGCTCCTGTACCTCCTTCTTGATTTCTGTACTCTCTAAAGCAAATAACTTGTACATTCTGATGTTATGCGATGGAGCATCTTGCTGCAAATGAATATCATGTACAATTTCCCTTTTGGGTGGTAGACCTTTAGGTTCTTGAAATAATATATCATATTTTGAAACAACTTTTTTTAAATCCACTTTTGGTTTAGCATCATAGCCTTCAAATACATTGGTTTTATCAGGGGTCTTTTCCTTTACAACCATTAGTAAAAATTGCTTGCATGAATTTACAATTCTTTTCATTTTCCCTGAGTTAATAAGAGTGTAGTTATTTTTGAGTTGATGAGCTCTTACAATATATTCTATTCCATATTTTGTGAGTTGATACTTATTTTCAGCTCTATAGAAAATCGCTTTTCTATCATACAAGTAAGGACTTCCTAAAACAATACCACATATACCCAAGGTAACTATATCTAACTCAACCTCATCTAAAAATGTTGACCCAAAAGCAAACCTAAGTTTACATTGTCTAGTAACTTGTAGCTTGCCTTTATCACATACCCAACCTAATGGATATGGCTTCTTGTGAGGTGTGGTTAGTAGTCCCAACTTCCTTACAATTGCTTCAAAAATCAAGTTTACTTGTTAACCACTATGAAATAAAGTATCAATATTTTGATGCTTGGAAATAAATCTAATATGAAAAATCTCATGTCTTTTCCTCTCATTTTCTTCATTATCAATAGTTTGTGCAAAATTACTAGTAGATGCTTTAGAATTTTTACCTTTTATACCTGTAGTTGTGACTGTTGTTTCATCACCTAAGTCTGACCTCAAATCTTTCTGAATAGTAGTAGCAGTCTTCTTCTTCTTGCCATCGAACTTCTTGGGTTTTAACTCTGGATGCAAAGACCAGCAATGTTCATCATCGTGTCCACCCTTCTTGCAGTGAGTGCATGAAGGTTTGTCTTTCTGTACAATGTTTGTCTTCCTCTCTTTCCATTTCTGCTTCCTCTTTTCCTTGTTCTTGCTTGTAGTGGGTTTTGATGATCGCCCAATCTCTAGGTTTACATTCTTGCGTCTAGCCTCTAGATGGGTAACCTAGATTAATACCTCATCTATGCTAGTAGGGTTAAACATGAGAATGGTGTGCCTCAAATAGCTACGCAGACCACCTATATACTTCATCAAAGTTTCAGGTGAGTCTAAAGAAATGCCTAGAATTAAAGCTCTTTTTCTACATTCCTAGGTATAGCTTTGTACACTTTGCCCCTTTAATTGGTGAATATTTTGCCAACTCATCATGGCTTGCTGCATATAATCTAGTTGATAGAACTATTTTTAACGGCAGAAACAAATTCACTCTAGGTAGAAAGAATTTTACCATGCTTCTTCAAATCAGCTTATGTTCTGCCTTTCCACCACACTAGGGCAGTTCCTCCAAGGCGAAGGCTGGCCAGCTGAATCTTTCTCCTTTCTAAATCGATGTTCTGCACCCTACAATATAAATCAATCTGTCTAATCTAGTTATCTAGATTTTCTGCATTTAATTCTCCATCATATATTGGAAAATCGAAATTTACATCTAATTTAATCAAAGGGCTAGAAGGAGGTGTTGATAGAGAAGGCTCTTTTCCTTTCCCTCTGCCTTCTGAATGGCATATAGAAGAGGTTCCTCCGTTCCTTTGTCTTGTTTGGAGGTTGAAGTATCTTCAACTCGACCTTTCTTAAATTCTCGATACATCTCTTCCACCATGACTCTCATGGTCATGAAACTGTCCATGAACTAAGAGTTTGATTCCAAGGGAGTTTCTTCTGCCATTTTCCTCCTAGGATAGACTCTTCCTATTTTTGGTTTAGCTTCAACCGGTTCTCCTTCTCCTGATTTGAGCTTTGACCTAGTTAGCATTCAACAATCCAGCACAAGCTTGTCTAACCTTAGCAACCTAAAGTTCTCATACCACTTGATCTGAAAAGATATCTAAGACAATTATTAAGGTATTACAGACTCATGTGCATGGATTTTCCTATGTTACTTTGTGCAATGCATCGATAAGATTGTGAAATACATAGACAACGAAGCAGTAAAAGAAACATAATAGACAACACACATAAACATAGCAAGTTTAATAAGGAGTTCACCCAACACTCCTAGGCTACATCTCCTGGTGCATCCTTCAGTGGTGACCTCTCTATTATGTCTTCAAAACAAAGTTTTACAACAGTGAGCTCAATTTGAGCCTCACTCAAAAAATACAAAATAATAAGGCTTTACATGGATCCCCCATGTCTCTTCTAAGTACATAGACTCTCCTTACTGACTCTTTATCTTTGCTGCTCTATCTCTGCACTATCTGCATTGTTGCTTGCCTCTGTCTGCCATCTTCAGTGGCTTTAAAACCAATCTATGTTGTCTTTTTGTTTCTCCTTCTTGGGCTATCTGGCTTCCCAACTTTTGTCTGCTTAGATCCCCCTCTGAGTGTTAGAAATCATTGCTAAATGCTTTCAGGGATGGTGGCCACTTGTTCTGCAATGGAATGGGTGATCGGGCCTTTAAAATCCCAAAAATGGTTGTTTTCTGCTTACAAAGAAAAATGTTGCAAAACATGAGAAAATCTACCAAATCACTATTCATAGAATTTGAAATATTATATATCCACCTTATAACTCCCATCAGGTCTACCTGCACGCCGACATCGCATCTCCACTGTTGATCTGGGAGATCCATATCCAATGGTTGTGGTTCATTTCAGGCGGCCCTTTCATACGGAGGTGAGCCGCCCAATGAGGGTGGTTTTTTCTCTCCTTATCCTAGACACGTGGCAGCCAGTGTACGGGCTCGGGCAGAGCTCGACCCAAACCACTTATCACCTTTGTTCCTCCCAAAATCCCGCCTA
The DNA here is from genome assembly GCA_000404065.3 of Pinus taeda. Taxonomy (NCBI): domain Eukaryota; kingdom Viridiplantae; phylum Streptophyta; class Pinopsida; order Pinales; family Pinaceae; genus Pinus; species Pinus taeda. The sequence goes on from APFE031453645.1 coordinate 30,378, forward strand.
TTTTGCAATTTCCCTTTTATATTAAAAATATACATTAAACATGAAATCCTACTCATATCGGACTTGAAATAGTTTTCAACAGCATTAATAAACTCTTTTGGGTTCGTAATATCGCATCAAGCACATTTCCTTCGTAATACATTCATTTGGTGGAAATGCGAAATACAAAGGAAATTGTCACTTTCTGGATTTCAAAATATATATAATATCGTCAATAGCCTTGTCATGTTCGGATTATCGCATTGCATATATGTACATGGCCCCACTCCTTATGTAGCTCTGATGTGACCTTGCGATGCGGCTAGTCACAATCGCATATCGCATGAGCCCAGGTCGTTGGTAAGTGCTTCCATGTGTTTCTCCAATGCGATATCGTGATTCAACCTGGGTCGTCGATCTACGTGCTTGATGGATGATCCCTATTGACCATGCTAATCATTGTCACATTGTTTTAAGTGGCGGTCTCCGATAGCCTCTCGATGGCCTCTGCTGATTGTGATTGGTCAATCGGATCTGGACCGTTGATCGGCTAGATTTGATGGCTCTAATGAAAAGTTGTTGTAAATCTCCAATAAGCCTATTTTCACTATTTTCTCTATGTTTTTTCCTCCCAATAGTGTTATTAAACTTCTTCCAAAATTCTTCTTTTGCCATAGTTTTGAATACTTGAAGACATAGAGGGTTTTCTAGGATCCATTTGGATCACTATTGTTCCTCCCTTCTAACCATATCCTAATCAACCTCCTTAATGGGGTAATCCATCACAAGGATGGAGGCTACAAGTAGCCCAACCACCTATCTTGATGCTTCTACCTTAGCAATGACAAGCAACCTAGAATGTTCCTCCAAATAAACCTTATATGCATACCCAACTAAATCCAAATCCCAATAATAAGCAAGATAAGGTAGTTTATAGTAATGAAACTTCCTACCAAACTTATGATGTAAAAATCCATGAAATCAACCTAATAGGCCAGTGAAGGTCCCCTCAAATGTCCATCTACCTTCTCCAATAGAAAATATTGAGGACGATAGAGAGGATTTTGTACCTTAGATATCCTAACAGATCCTACCTATCCTGAAAATTTGACAACCAAAAAATGTACACCCTAAATGAAGTTGCACTTCTAGGAGAATTAAAGAATATGTGTGTCAAAATTTCTCTCCTCCAAACCATCAAAGATGTTCCTATATATGAAAATTTCATTGAAAAGGAATGTCTAAAAAGGCTTAGAAGAAATAAAAGGGATGCCCCTACTGTTAATGTCATCAAGCAACAAGCTTATCTAATGCTTGGGGAGTAATCATCCCCAAGTACCTAAATCCTAGAATCCCAATAGTAGATGTGCACATAAATGGCATTGTAGTTCCAAAAAATCTCATTGACTTGGAATCTACATTCAATGTCATGACTATGGAACCCATGTTTAAACTTAAACTTAAGGATCCCTAAGAAATACCACTACTATGCTTCAAATTGTTGATAGATCCATAGTAGTACCCAAAGTTATCATAAAAGATGTAATGGTCTCTATTAATCATTGGGACAGGGTCCCCTGGGGTTAAATTTTGTAAAAGTTTTGTTAATGTTGCAAAGTATCCACAATTTGAGAAGCAAAGCACATAGGTCGATAGAATTCAAAGGGGTTTTAGGAAGGTCAAAGGCCCTTAGTTTGTTAAGATTTAAGCTGTTTGTGACCCGCCCATGGTTCATGGACCATGGTATTGTAATGAAGTATCATATAAAAAGTATTCTATTGTAGTGGCTACAACCACCCTCCAAAATTTTTCCCTAGCCCATTTTGGAGCCTCCCTACCAACCTTTCATAGCACCTTGTCTTGCTTCATCAAGTACTCAAGATTTAGTGTTTTTCATGCACAAAGGCAGCCTATCAATCATTGCTTAATCCATTCCCCTCACATGTTGTCCACACGGACTTGGTCCAACTATAGGTTGAGTAGTTTCCCCAAGAAAATTATGCATTTCTAGAGGGAAACCAACCTTCCCTCTAGAAATTATGCAATTCTGTCTGGCAGCTTGCTGGGTTACAAAATTGCGCAATTCTTCCAATCAACACTCCCAACTAAAATTGCACAAATTTCCCTAGCAGGGTTGCTTAGCCCAAAATTTGTGCAAATATGGGTAGCAGTCAACTGCTCTACCTAGAAATTGCGCAAACATCATGGGCAGTCAGCCGAGATCCCAGCCAGAAATGTTCACTTTTCTCAAGTAGTTGAGCAGCTTCATGCATGAGCATTACAGTTGACTAGTTCCATGAAAGACCAAGGAAACTTGACTTGCATGCATGCATGACTTGATTTTTCTCAGAATAGCAAAATGAAACATTTAAAAGGAATCCTATGATTTAGGGAGCTATTTTTAGTAGCCAAAGGTTACATGCAATGTTGTTTTAGAAACTTCCCTCGAAGTGTCGCTTTTTCCTAGATTTGTGGCATGCATGTCATGAACCCAAAATTATTTATTCGATGCATCAGAGCTCATTCTTTCACATCGATCTTGGAGCTCTAACATCCCATAATATATCCAAGACTCTTCGACACATCTAGCTCAGCTATTCATGGGTAAGTGGCCTCAACTTGTCTTTCCCAAAATTTCTATCGCTTTTTGTGTATTTGCTTGTGTGAGTGTTGCTTGCTTGATTTCTTTGAGCACTTGGTGTCATTTACATATATACTAGCTTGTCCTATCTCTATTTCAGATTCATTTATATTTCGTTGTTGTTGCATGCATGAAACTGTTTTGCAAAAACGTTCACCGAATCGGTGAATCGCTTCACCCACATGCATGTTGATATGTTTGTTGAATCTTTCATTCATGTTTTGCATGCATTATCAATCACTTCTGCTTTCACTTAGTGTCACCATGCATTCACTCTCTAATTTTCTTTCGGTTTCCCATCAACGAGTCAGGACAACCTTGACCCGAACTTTGCCTTCATTGAGACTACATTACGCAATTTGGGGAAGGAAGGCTCTGCCTTCCTCTCCAGAAATGTGCATTTCTTCCGAACACTTCCCTCTAGGACCTTTTTGCGCATTTTTGAGTGGAAATTGTTGAAAATGCAACAAGATGATGGAGCTTAGTGAAAAGAAGTCGCCTTCACTAAGTGGGCCCGCAGGCTATTTTTGGCTCAAAGTCTATTTTTAGACTCTGTCTATTTTTAGACATATGGATCATGGTCTATGAGCTGTAGGATGCTATTTATGGATGATTGGTCATGTTGGTAAAAATAGATGGACCTCTATTTTTAGACATATGGGTGGAGTCTATTTTTAGACTGCGAGTCAAAAAATAGAACAGTCGAATATTATTAGCTCTTAATAATATTTGGACTATAAACATTATCTCATCCTCTTGCAGCACTTCAGTTCGAGCTACGGATGTGGCACATGCAACTTCCGGAAGGAAATATGCTTTTCCTATGGGTTAGTTGAGCTATTGCATGATGGACTTCAGTTAGAATTCAAGTGATTGAGTTTGGTGGAGTTGATTGAGGAGTTGATGGAGTTGTGTTCAGTTTGACTTAGTTGAACTAGTTGTATTTAGTCTAACTAACAAATACACTAGTGATGAGTGGTGTGAATTAATTATTAATTAATTCACTAATTATTAACTCATAAATCAACTAAAGAATACATCAGTTAACTCAGTGCATGGAAAATTCAGTGGAGACAAGTGTTAGAGGTGGGTGAAAGGGTGAGACTACTATTAGTTGTGACTATAGTTGTGCATGATATTAGCACAATCATTGATTGAGATTGCCAATGAGGATTGCGCAGTACAAGCCAAGGGGATTCGAACTTGGATTTGATCTATTCTCAACTTGGATTGCGCAGTAGAGGTAGGAAAACAGTGGAGGAGATTTGAACCCGTGACTTGTTCAGATCTGAGCTAGTTTGTGTGTAGCATGTGGAGATAGTACTGAGTACTTGTGAGGAGTATTGTACTATGTATTGTTACATGTTCTCTATCATTATAATATACAGATAGTTGGGGGTTTTTATTCGTATGCTTTCCCCATTACATATTGTGTTGATATGTGTGATTGATGTTTTAATGTGCGCATGTGATTGTTTTTTTAATTCCGCAAATTGATGATCAATGGTAGAGAAGGTTATGTATTATGCATGCATTCTACAAATAGTGTATAATAAGGATAATCTCTGTGAATAAGTATTATATTATTCAAATTTCTACATGGTATCAGAGCAGGTTGATCATCAGATCTATTATTCAGAAAGTGATTACATTTTATTTCTTCAAACAGAGTCTGTAGTCGGGCCAAGTAGCCTACGGATTCATCCTTCTTTTGGAAGGTGAGATATCTAGTAAATTCCCATACAGTCAATCTTTGTATGAGAAATACTTTTTTCTCACAAATTTTAGATCAGAAGCGGTTGAGTTTTGAGCTGGTGGAATTCGAATTTGCAGCAGTGTTTTCTTGGTGTCGAAGTTGAAATGTCTTTCAATAGATTGCGATTGGAGTATGCCCTTAAATGAAGCTCGAATTCTATTGCATGGAAAGAAAGGATGGAGGCAATGTTAGATGACAATGGGTTGAAGGAGTTCATAGATGCTGAAGTCCCAAAGCCTACTGATGCTGCTCAAGTTGAGGCGTGGCAAAAGAAGACAGCAAAGTGTTGAAGGATTCTGTTGGAGGGCATGAAGGATCACATTGTATCCAGCCTGCATGGAAAGGATTCTCCATACTTGATTTGGAAAGTGTTGACAGATTTATTCCAAACGAAAAGCGACTAGAGGAAGTTGGCGCTCAAAGATAAACTCAAAAAAATTAAGTGTGAGAAAGGAGACAATATACCCAAGTATCTCACGAAGTTCACCCAATGCCGGGATGAGCTGGGAAGTGTGGGGGTGACTGTCGATGATGAGGACTTGGTGAGCTTGGCTCTCCTTGGGCTTTCGAAGAGTTGGCATTCCTATTAGGACTCTATCAATGGTTGGGAGAAATTGCCAAGATGGGAGAGACTTTGGTCTGATCTTGTGCAATAGGAGATTAAGCGGAATACCAGGGATGGATCTTCATCAAAGGCATCTGATGAAGAAAATTGCACTTTGGCCGCCAAAGAAAAGAAGGGGAAGAACAAGAAGGCTTCTCATTCCGGTGCGAAAGGCAAGAAGCAAGACATGTCCAAGGTGAAGTGCTTTCACTGTCACTAGCACAGACATTATGCCACAAATTGTCCACAGAAGAAGAAAAATAAGCAAGTTACTGGATTTGCAGTGGGAGAGGCCTTAGCCTCGCACTTTGAGCTGGATTTTTCACTGATCGCATGCTTGGTATCAAGTGTGATGGGATTGATATGGTTCTTGGATAGTGGTGCATCTTTTCACATGGCAGGAGATCGAGATTTGCTTTCTGATCTGGATGAGAAAGTTCCTGGAGTGCACATCAAGATGGGCAATGATGGTAGATATAGTGCAACCAGTATTGGTACCATTTCCTTTGAGAGGGAGTCTGGTAAACCCTTCATATTGAAGGAAGTGATGCATGTTCCAGGATTGAAGAAGAATCTTATCTCTGTGGCGATGTTAGAAGACAAGGGATATGATGTTGTCTAAGCGAGGGAAAGGCTTTCCTGCTAGTAAGACAACTGGAGAAACCTGGAAGATAAGGGTTCGAGTCAAGAACCTTTATCAATTGCATGTAGATGGCTACGCAGCAAGGAATGCAAGTAGAGAGTGGTGAGCTGGATGATGGCGAGCTGTGGCACCGGAGATTGGGCCACCTTCACCATGGAGCTTTGAAGATACTGCAACAGATTTCTACTGGGCTTCCTAAAGGCACTCTTGCACAGTCAGATCAGTGCTAAGGGTGTGCTTTGGGAAAATTTATGAAAGCCACCTTTCACGAGAAGGATAGTCACACCATGATGATCCTTGAGAGAATTCACACAGACATGTGTGGACCTTTCTCAGTAGCTTCGACAGCAAAGCACAACTACTATGTGATCTTTGTTGATGATTTCTCTCAAAAGTGTTGGATCTTCTTCATGTAGAAGAAGAGCGAGACATATTCAAAGTTCTGTGAGTTCAAAGCACTGGTCGAGAAGGAGTTAGGGAAGAAGGTGAAGGCTCTTAGGAGTGACAATGGTGGTGAATTCATCTCTGGTGAGTTCAAGTACTTCTGTAGTGCAGAAGGGATTCGAAGAGAGCTCATAGCTCCCCATAACTGACAGCAGAACGGGGTTGCTGAGTGGAAGAACAGAACTATTGTAGGTGCTACATGGGCGATGTTGCATGATCAGGGCCTACTCCTTCACTTGTGGGTAGAGACATGCAATACTGCAGTATATGTGTAGAATTGTTGTCCTCACAAGATACTTGGCATGAGTACACCTAAGGAGGCTTATTCTGGTAAGAGGCCTGATATTTCCCATTTGAGGATTTTTGGTTCTCCTGTTTACATGCATGTGACGAAGGATGCTAGGAAGAAGCTGGAGCCGACCATAGAGGTTGGGATATTTGTGGGGTACACTGATACGCCCCACAACTATCGTGTGTATTTTCCAGACAATCGCAAGACTGTTGTGTGATGAGATATCAAATTTCAGGAGGAGAAAACCATGAAGTGTTTGCTTGAGAGGGAGCCACACTTGCATGTAGATGAGGAGCTATTAGTTCCTAAGGATGAGCTTCAGGATGTGGATTAGCCACAAGATGAAGTTCATGGAGTGGAAGAGACCAATCATGCAGCGCCAACTATCAGAGGGTGAAAGCGCACTACAGAAGCTGAGCAACTGGCTCAAGATGCAGAGAAGGTTGTAGGACCACCTACAACACAGTGTAGACAGAGATAGTCACCTGATCGGTACACTGGATACATGGCTCTTGTGAGAAAATGTGTCATGACTGAGCCATCCTCTTTTGAGGAAGCTGTGGAGGATCCCGCATGGGTATATGCCATGGTGGAAGAGTATGATTCGATTGTCAGAAATAGTGCATGGGAGATTGTCCCAAGACTGGAGGGGAAATCAGTGGTGGGTTTGAGATGGATCTACAAAGTGAAGAAGGCAGCTGATGGGAGTGTGGAGAAGTACAAGGCAAGATTTTTTGCTCGAGTCTTCTAACAAATAGAGGGGATCAATTATGAGGAGACCTTTGCACCTATCACAAGGTATTCTTCCATATGGATGATTCTTGCTCTCTCAGCGTATTCATTAACGAGGAGGTGTACATAGAGCAGCCTGAAGGTTTCGAGATCTTCAGCAACGAGTCGCATGTGTGCAAGCTCAAGAGAGTGTTGTATGGGTTGAAAGAAGCACCTCGTGCTTGGTACACATGGATAGACAGTTATTTCACCGGACTTGGATTCTCCAAGAGTGAGGCGGATCCTAACCTATACCAGATTGTGGTGGAGGGTAAGTTGCTGATCATTGCAATTTATGTAGATGATTTGATTTTGATGGGAGGTGAGCTATTAATACTTTCATGCAAGGAGGAACTTGCTAGGGAGTTTGAGATGAAGGACTTGGGCCTCCTTCATTATTTCCTGGGATTGGAAATTTGGAAGTGCAGTGATGGACTATTTGTTTCTCAGGGTAAGTATGCCCAGGAGATACTGGAGAAGTTCAACATGCATGGCTGCAAGCCTGTTGATAGTCCTCTTCCTGGAGGTTGGAGGAAGGAGGATGCTACTTCAGCAGAGGTAGTGGATGCCAATGTTTATCAACAATTGGTGGGGTCGCTTATGTATCTGGTCAATACACGACCTGATATATGCTATGCTATTAACCAGCTTTCACAAGCTATGGTTAAGCTAACCAAGCTCTTCTGGAAGGTAGGCAAGCATGTATTGCGTTATCTCAGAGGCACATCGGCATATGGATTGTGGTACAGACATGAGGATGAGGTGAAGCTCTGTGGCTTCATGGATGCAGATTGGGCAGGGAGCCCAATGGACAGAAAGAGACATTTGGAGGGATCTCTAGTATTGGGTCGACAACAGTTTCTTGTTACAGAAGGAAGCAGAGATCCGTGGCACTCAGTTCAACAGAGGCCGAGTATATGGTAGCAAGTTTGGCTGCATGTGAGGCTATATGGATGAGGAAGATCCTGTTCGGGTTGTTCAAGTCACACTTGGAGCCTACTGTGATTTATTGTGATAACTAGAGTTGCATTAAACTCTCGGCTAATCCAGTATTTCATGATAGATCCAAGCACATCGACATCAGGTACCATCATATCAGAGATTGTGTGGAGCGGAGAATCATGTTACTTCCATACATTCCCATGGAGGATCAGGATGTTGATATCTTGATGAAGGCGCTCACTAGGAGCAAATTCGAATACCACAGAGGCAAGATAGGGGTTGTAGATAATCCATATCTTGTTAAGAGGGAGTGTTGAGAATGCAACAAGATGATGGAGCTTAGTGAAAAGAAGTCGCCTTCACTAAGTGGGCCCGCAGGCTATTTTTTATGTAAAGTCTTTTTTTAGACTATGTCTATTTTTAGACATATGGATCATGGTCTATGAGTTGTAGGATGCTATTTATGGATGATTGGTCATGTTGGTAAAAATAGATGGATCTCTATTTTTAGACATATGGGCGGAGTCTATTTTTGGACTGCCAGTCAAAAAATAGAACAGTCGAATATAATTAGCTCTTAATAATATTTGGACTATAAACATTATCTTATCCTTTTGCAGCACTTCAGTTCGAGCTATGGATGTGGCACATGCAACTGCCAGAAGGAAATACACTTTTCCTATGGGTTAGTTGTGCTATTGCATGATGGACTTCAGTTAGAACTTAAGTGATTGAGTTTGGTGGAGTTGATTGAGGAGTTGATGGAGTTGTG
>APFE031453645.1:55350-85094 GCA_000404065.3 Pinus taeda
CTTGGTTCTCCTCTCATCTATTTTCATAAAAGGAATCAATAGTAGACTTTGATTGTTTGTTTCTAAGATAGCCACCCATCTTAGTGGGAATAGCAGCATCCGAGTGGACACTATTCTCATATAACACACAGTCAGTAAACCATCGAGTCCAAAGTATAAGGGAGCGCCACATATATATAAGCTCCAGGACCCCACCGATTGCGGTATGTGATATGGGAGGCGGACCCAAAAACACATATATGTTAAGCTTCATAAATCCCTTCAGGTCTGCAATGTTACCATTCCATTTGGAAAACCTCGACTTTAATGTTTCATCGCAAACACATGGATATATGGAGAAACCCACGTATGGCCGTTGAGGCAGATTTGAAGGTTAATATGCCTGGTTTTATAATCATCAATAGGTCTAGGATATTTATGTTCCCTTTCTATATAGCTTTCGGGCTAGGCCAATAGTGATCTGTGATGGGGCTCTAGACCCGAAATGTTTACATTCAAGTTAGTAAAACCCATCAGGTCTGGAAGCCATGAATGCCTTGTGTTATTGCGATAGGCCTCGAAAATGATTTAAGCATGCTTTGTGAAGGATTTCTGCTATAAGGCGTTGTAATGGGAATAATGACATGATGGGTTTTTGTGAGTTAAGCCAACAAACGATTATAATAAGGGTGGGGGTGATGGTTTGTGTGGTTGCCAATGCAACATGCATATTTGTGAAGATTGAGAGATCCCAATGAAGGGAGAGAATAAATGGACAGGCTGTGTCATGAATGACCCATGCAGCAATTGACCATCGGGCCTTGAAAATTTGACTCGACAAGGAGTTAAAATTCATGAGATAAAACTGATCATTCTAAAAGATGAAAAATCAAACTTCTAGGGTACCCATTGAAAACCCGCTATAAGAGCATGTTTTAATAGGGTGGTAGTTGTGGCTACAACAAATGGCAAACTAGTTATCTTTGCTTCCAAATAACCTTCAGATCAATAGAACATTAGGGTGTTAAAATAAACTTAAAATGCAAACTATATAGATGGATAAGCATGGGTTCCACTTAAACATTACTACTTCAGAGGGGATAGAGACAAAAAGCTTCTACTTGCTGATATGATTTTGATAGGCATTCTCCAATGGCAGTATTATGGGGTTTATTGACCTTCCTTTACCTATTTCCCACTTTCAAAAATCCCTTTGGGGCCACCACCGGTCTATCCATACCTGTTTAGGTGTGTACCTTAGCCCTTTATTGCTCATTAAAGTTGATGTAGACATGTTTTTCTTGCACTTTATATGAGAATTTCAGTGCTATATTTATTGATTGAATGGGGTGTAGTCATGGATCATGCCATATTTTTAAACCGCTTAAGCAAGGTTGGGCTTGCTTTGTCAACCAGTACTCTGAGCCCATCAATAGTCCTTACTCTAACTAGCTTCCCAAACAACCTTTCCTTCCATATTGGCACAAGGGCTTGACCTTTCATTTCTTTTTAGACAAGTCCCTCCAGCTTTAGGCACAAGGACTAGAGCACAATTAGATTTGCCATAGGGAATGAGACAGTGAGCTTAGCCCATGAAAGGATGTTTACTTGTGAATAACATGTATTAGACCATTTAGTGTGGTGGATGGGACCAATGGAGAATGACTATAAACCTTATAAGCAAGTATAGGTTAGGTTTGAGTGGGATTTATTTAAATGCAATGTTCCTCCATGCCAGTACAACTCTAGTTACACATTTTTTTGTTTTATAAGGATGCCCCTACATGCTCCAGATATCCAAGTTATCAACAATCTCACATAGTTCCCAATAGATTCCAATGAGGGGTTTCGGTTTCCATTCCACTGTTGATTCTCAAGTGCTCATGGGCTGATAGAAAGTTTCTTTGATTTAAGGGGAAATGATGGATTCAGGAACAACAGAATCATCAACAAGTTAAAGAGGAAGGGAAATACTGAGAATGGTGAATGAGGGCAAATCTGAGAAGTAGAATGAGATCGGAGGACTACAATCAATTTTCTAAAAAGGAATTTAGTTCAAAATAGCAAGAGAATAAACTTGGCAGAAAACAAAGGAAAGGAAAAAAATACAACTAAACTAACAGAAAAAATGAAATGAACTCTAACCTATGCAGGAGGCAACCACCAATGTAGTGGCTACTAGAAGTATCTCTTCAAATGCTGGCCATTAACAGGGAGCTTTTCAATCTCCGCCTTTAACATTTTCAACCTGTAAGTCCCTTGACCAATCTTTTCAGCAACTTGGAATGGGCACAGCCATAGGTGTTGGAATTTTGTGTGTTTACCCTTTGGCTCACTCAACTTGTTCCATTTTAGGACTAGATTCCCCACTTGGAAATATTTATCTCCCACTAGATGATGATCAAACCATTTTTTTACAATCATTTGGTTATTTTTGAATTTAATTCTGGCTCTATCCCTTAATTCCTCCAGCTTCATCAGTTGGTTGATCTTTCTTGAAGCGAGGCTAAGGGGGTTCCTCTTGAAGCTTGTGAGAGCTGTAAGGATGGAAGGGCAATGTTTGGGGGTAAGATGGCTTCCTATCCATAGACTAGGAAGTATGGATAGTTTCCCAAGGCCACTTTAGGGGTGACCATATCGGCCCAAAGGGCATTTGTCAAGGTGTTGTGCTAGTTCCTCTTGTTATCAGCGATTGACTTGTAGATTATGCGGATAAGGTTCTTGTTGGAAGACTCTGCAACTCTATTTCCCTAGGGGTAATAGTTTACGGCATATTTTATGTGGATTGACTTATCAATGGCAAACTAATCAGTCTCATAGATGAAAAGTAAGAAGAGTTATAAAAAATGAGAGCATCAAGGATGCCATACCTATTGATAATGAATTTCTCAATGAATGATATTACCTCATCTTCATTTACTTTCCGGAGCGGGATGGCTTCGGTCTATCGGGTGAAGTAATCAGTAGTTGTGAGTATATACTTGTGTTGTTGTGAGGAGTTTGGAGTGATATCACCTATGACGCCTAGGCCCTATTGCTGGAATGATCGATAAATCATAACAGGCCTGAGGGGAACAACAGGTTTCTCTCTCGTCCCACAGCAGTTTGGAAAGCCTTGGATTTGTGAGCATAGGCATGTGAGTCTCTGAACGCTATGGGCCAATAATATCTGGTTCTAAATATTTTGTGGGTAGTGGTCTCTCTGCCATAGTGACCACCTGTTGGGCCATCGTGCATTCCTTTCAATACATGATTGGCGTAATCTTTCTCCAAACACCTTAGCCAAATTCCATCATAATTCTTTTTGTACAAGATGCTATCGGCCAAATGATATAGATTGGATTTCAATCTGAGTGCTCTCCTCTGTGATGCATCGATGTGTTCAGGACACGAACCTCACACTAGATTGGAGCGTATGTCGTGGTACCATGACTCAAGGTTGAAATAGGTTTCTGATGTTTCTCACTCATACATCAGCACTTTGTTACTCCACAAGAGCTCCTCCCTGAGTTCCCTTTGTGCATATTTCATGCTCAACATTCCTAATTCTTCAAATGCCTCTTTTTGGTCTGTTAAGGTTTTTGCTGCCAACCTACAAAGCCCCTACCCTCGAACTATCTGTGCTAGCTTTATCTCTAGGTCGAACTCTTGAAGGGTGGTTATCCAGTTCCCTCTTTGTTCACCCATTTCTTTCTACACGAGGAGGGCTCTTATAGCAGGATGGGGCACGATGAATTTGGTCTTGGCCTTTAGTAAGTAAGGGCAGAAATGTTTAATGGCCTTGAAAACTACATAGCCCTGTTTCTCCACGTCTGGGTAATTCAGTTTCGCTCCTTGGAGATTTGAAGTCATGTAGGAAATGGGGACTTCATTGCTGTCGTCATTTTTTTGAGTGAGAATTGTAGCATATGAAAGGTCAGAAGCAAAGGTGTATAAGAAGAATCCTTTGCCAAAATTAGTGCTGACCAGTGTAGGAGCTTCAAAATGGCTTCCTTGATTTGCCGAAATGCTTCCTTGGCTTCATCGCTCCATTTGTATGCAATGTCTTTCCTCATCATCAGCTGCAAGGGGCATATTATTTTGATAAAGCTTGAGCTGAACTTTCTAAAGAAATTAATCCTCTCGAAGAAAGATTACATGGATTTTTTATTGGCAGGGGGCTATATTCTCATGATGGTCTGTATTCTTTCAGGATCAATCACAATCCCATCTTTAGAAAGGATATGACCCAGTAGTTTCCCCTCTATGGCTGCAAAGATGCTCTTCTTAGGATTCAAAGAAATTCCATACCGGCATCTTTTGAAAATTTGCCTCAAGTGATAAATGTGATCCCTCCTACGATATGAATACACAGTGATGTCATCCATGTACACCACTAACGATTTGTTCATCAACCCGCAGAAGGCTATGTCCATAGCTCTATGGAATGTGGCACCCACATTAATGAGCCCAAAAGGCATTTTTCGATATGTGTAGGTGCCCTATTTGGTGTTGAAGGTTATCTTAAGTTTATCCCCATGCGATACTAGTACCTGATTATATCCTGAAGACCCATTTAATAGGGACAACATTTTAGACCCAGAAATGCACTGAAGGATGTGTTCCATTGAAGGGATAGGATAGTTGTCCTTTTGAGATGCTCTGTTTAGGTTTCTAAAATCAATACATAGCTTGATGTCTCCATTTTTCTTTCTCAATGGCACAAGATTAGCTACCCAGTGGGTGTGTCTGACCGGGAATGTGATTTTAGCATCCAGCATCTTGTTCAGTTCTTTCTTCACTAATGGTTCTAGGCTTGGATGCATCTTACGTAGCTTTTGTTGGTATGGCTTGGCCTCCTTTTCCAAAGGGATCACATGCTACATAATGCTGGTATCAAAGGTCTTTAGGTCTTCATATGTCCATGCAAAGGCATCCTTGTATTCTTTAAATAGTTCAACAAATGCAACCTTTTCTTGCGAAGAGCACCCCACGCCCAAATTGACATTTTTTGGGTCTTTTTTGGTCCCAAGGTTGACCATTTCATACTTAATGGATGAGTTGTGTTTTTTGCAGTTAGTAGGTTTCTTGAATTTATCGTGCAAGTCATACAAGTGCTCCATCCTAACCACTAATTTTGGAATCACATTGGGTTGATCCTTTTCCTCATCTTCCCTTTCATTCATAAACTTGTCATGCTCCCTTTCGTCAATGATTTCACTCTTGAATGTCTCCTTGTAGTGTAGGAACTCAAGGATTTGCTCATCATCATTGAAAACCTGCCAATTTGAGATGTTAGGCATGGACAGTTTAAAAATCAATTCAACATAACATTTATTTTTCTTCAATTTAAAATCAGGCAAAAGTTCAGCAGCCATATTAGCCATTAGATCAACATCTTGGTTTTGGCCTCGAGGTATGTATGTAATATTAAAGGAATAAAAAATGTTAATTAAATCGCATACCTCATGTTGGTACCTCACCAAGCATGGAGAATTGCAATGTATCCTTTTCCTTAATTGATCTACAATTATCTATGAGTCACCAAAAACCTTAAAAGTTTTCACATTCATACCAGTGGCTTTCTTTAGGCCTTGCAACAGGCCCTCATATTCTACTGTGTTTTTGGTGCATGCGAACTCCAATCGACTAGCCATTAGATGTTGGTTCCCTTGCAGGTCAATGAGAATACTTCGAGCTCCTGCACCCTCAAGGCAATTAGAGCCATCAAAATAGAGTGTCTAGAATATTTCATCTAATGTTACATCAACTAAACTACTATCTAATAAATTGTTCCTATCATCTACTATAATACAGGATAGCTCATCAGTTGGATTATGGGAGGGAATTTCCAACTGTGTGCGTGTCAAAGTTTCTTCAACAGTTTTTGCATGAAACTATCCAAAACAGGTTTCTATATTATAAACATTGAAACTATAGTTCCTAAGGATGGAGTTGGTAAATAGGTTCATTGGGACCATTTAGTTCCATTACCACATACTTCATGTATCTTTCCCTATCGACTTTCAGAATTTCACCCTTTCCCTTTTGAGGCAACAAGAGATGGGACCAATCAGTCAAGAAGTATCCATTCAATTTTGCTGACCAGTCCCTACTAAGAAGTATTCGATATGCCTCAGGTATATCGACTACCACTATATCAATGACCTGCGTGTACTGTGGTTTAGCAGCCATCTGAATCAACACATCCTTCAATTCTCTAATTACTCTCACATTTTTCCTATCTAATTGCATGATTCGACTTCTAGTTTTTTTAGGTATGGCCTGAAGTCTTTTAGCAACATTGTAAGGCATAACAGTGGATGAGGCGCCAGAGTCTACAAGCAATTATGGACGTTCATGTTGAAAATTTCAAACGTAATGAGCAATGGTGGGGTCATAGATTTCGATTTCTTCCCTATCATGGCTGCACTGACATCTTGGGGTTTTCAATTCATTTTAGATAATGTGGCCTCCATAGCTGATGGTATTTGGGTTGCACTAGTGGTACTAACAGGTTTGGACATTGGCTTCTTGGTTTGGGTGGTTGAGGTCGTGGGGGTTTTGCAGTTCCACTCATTCATAGCTTTCAACATACCTGTTTTTCCATTTTTAAGTGGGAGTTTACCATGTTGAGTAGCCTTCATTGTAGTGGAGATGCATTTTCTCTCTCTGGGTGACTTGCAATAGGGGTATTCTTGGATTGACCACCAAGCCCACTCTTCTTGACAGGAACTCTTGGAGCAAATGCTTTCACAGGGCGAACATCTTGCTTTGTTTGGTCTAAATGCTTTCTCGCACGTAGAAGTGGCCCTTTACTGCGTGTGTGGATTTCATTAGCATTGATTTCTGTAGTGTTATCTCACTCTTCGTCATTCTCATCACTATGGAAATCCCACAGCACATTGATTTGGGTTTCGTCATCCGAGGGTTCTTCTACTTGGTATTCCTCCTCATCTCCTTGTTCTAGTTTGAGCTCTAGTATAGGTTCTTCTTTATTGTGGAGCGATCTAATCAGAGCCAATTCTTCTATGTTTAAAGCCCCTTCATTAGGTGGAGCAGGCAATGCAAGATCACCATGACCACCTTCTATTTTCTTCTAGTAGAAAGGTTTGAAGGGTTTTCTATTATTATAATATCCTCCCTTACCACTAGTACTTTCTCCATGATTCCTTCTCATATCAATGACTATGTTCATAAGTTTTTTAATGATCCAATGCAACCCTTCCACATTTGTGGTGTCCTTATCTTTAGTTTCAACCCCTTTATTATCATTTCTGTTATTCTTCTTAGGTGTCTGAGAGGTTTTATTTTCTCTAGTTGTGGGGTGGCATGTTGTGAGGCTAATCATTTCATTTTCAACTTTCACTGCTTCATCAATAGTGCCTTGTAAGGTTTTCACTTTGCTCCTTTTAACCCACATCGCTATAGGGATAGGGAGAGCAAAGATATAGAATTCCGTTAGCACCTCTTCAGTGGGTCTAGCAATGGCTAGGCTTCTGTTCAACAAGGTATTGAACCGGATGTTAAAATCCTTAACTTTCTCCTTGCTTTCCATTTTCAGACGGGATAATTGTAAAACTAAGGCCACAGGTGTTTTGTTGTCACCAAACTTGTCCAAAAAGGTTTGTTGAAAAGCATCCCAAGAGGTAATCGACCCTATTCTCAAGCTGAAATACCATGTGGAGGCTGCACCAGTAAAATTAAAAGAGAATAGGCAGCACACCACATCTTCATCAGCGACCCCCAACCTGCGCAAGGCTAGGAAGAAAGATCAAATATGGTTATCAACAGTATCTCCCCGCTCAAGGTCGAAATTTGGTAACACTCTTTCTGTATTTTTGGGTAAGGGATGCTGCTGCCCAGGTACAACTACAACATCCTATGCAAGCCAGGGAGGGAGTGCTCCTGGAGAAGGTGGGGGTTGATTCCCACCTGGAGGAGGAGGTCGAGGTTGATTCCCACCCGAAGGAGAAGGTGGAGGCTGATTCCCACCTGGAGGAGGAACTTTGGCCATATTATGGGTAGGGAAGTTTTGGTCGGAGGCTTCTCTGCTAGGATTATCAAAATCAAGCAAGGAGTTACCTTTAGAAGGGAAATCCTTAGGAATTTCTTCCTAAGGGGTGTTGATACTTTGCAAGGATTCTAGCACAATATCTTTGAGAGAAGTGGCTGCTGATGTATCTTCGCTCAGGGTAAATATCTTTGTCTTTTTCTTAGTTGTCGGAGATAAAGAGTGAAAGATGGGAAGCTGAAAGAGGGAACAAGCGTAAGCCTGAGTAAGTGCTTTGACAGGTTGTTCCTATGTGATAGGATACTCCCACAGTCTCTCTTCCTTGGGTGCTCTAGATACAGGGCTTAGTGGAGTCTCTGTTTCTTCAAAATGAGGCTCTTTCAAATGTGTGGCAGGATCTCTTTGACCTTTACAATCCATATATTAATCCCTTTGAATCCATGCGTGGCACTTACAGATGAAATCTTGAAAAGTTGGAAAGGGTGGTTTAGGCCCTCCCTCTAGTGCCAATTTGTTGACATGGCGAATGTGCACAATGCCAACAAGGGGAACTAACCTGATCGTAAGCCCCAATTAGACCTGCTTTCATTTGGAATGGCTAGCTCTGATGGGTTTTAAGGGACCTCGTAAACTTTTTGAACATGTCGAAATATTGCCTTCGGGAGGAATACCTCAGTTAAATCAACAAAATAAAATAGCTGACCACTAAGTATTAAATCATATCTATACTACTTCTACTATTCTAATCTAGTACTAGCTATCCTAATCTATCCTGCAAGAGCATAATACAGAGGTTTAAGCATCATATATATGTTTAGCAGGAGCATGATAAATAAGGTTAAAAATCATGCATAGATTTAGGTCCAATAGAATCAATCACTGAATTCACAGCTAGACAAGAATGTATTAAAGCTAAATTGAAATCCAATCACCCATATAGAAATCCACATTCTTCTATGGAATTAAAACTGCAACTGATGTTTAATTTAGATTCAAAATAGAGACCATTCACAAGTTAACCATAAAACTGAATCACATTCAATTTAACAAGATTAATAATGAACTGTAAGTCATCAATATGCATAAATATTAATCACATTTACATTCAGGCCAGTAACAACACTCTGGTCCAAAACAATACAATTAGTCTCAAACTAAAGGCTCCTTCTTCCCTAAAAAATAGTCCTCCTCATTCACAATAAAGCAACACTATTCTTCTTGAAAATCCAAAAGCCCTTTATCCTCTTTCAAAGGTAATATTTATGTTTAAAGTCTCTCGCTTTCAATCTCCCCTACCTCTTCACCTTCCCTCTCGTTCCTTCATTATGTCGATTAGAAGAAACAAGTGAAAACAATCAGTGTCACTGTTGACACATAAAGGGTGTTTCTTGTCATTAGGGCACTTCATTTCCTGGGCATTGAATGGTTATTGATTAGAGAGGATGACTGTGTGTCTTGTTCATGATGCAATATGGAGAAGTTTCATTTTTAGAACACGAAAGAAATGCCTGGAAACCAACTGAAAATGTCAAAGGCAGGCTCTTTTGACAGAACACCTCTGCATATAAGGGATTTCTGGATCTTCTTGTGCATTCATTACTCCTAGCCTACAAAAATAAGAGACGCCAATCATGCTTATAAAAATACAAAAAAAATGCTTTAAAACATGAGTATCGCCTCTATTTAATGTTTATCACATCAAATGCAAAAGAATCGGCCCCTGGTTTTTAGCTTTATGCATAGATTAAGCCTAGCAATCCAAACCCGACTTACAGTGAAAACTGTCACAAAACACATAGCTGAATCCAAATTGTAGACTTGAAAATTCATATGCTTGGCTTTGTAATCATTAGTGGGTCCGAGAGGTTATGATGCGCTATATATGTATATACCGGATCCCGCCGATAGCAATAAGCGATAGATACTGGACCTGAAACATGTATATACCATGGTTAGTAAACCAGCGGGTCCATAGTATAGGGGAGCGCCACATATATATAATGCCCGAGACCCCATCGATTGCAGTATGCGATATGGGACGCGCACCCGAAAACACATATATGTTAAGGTTCATAAATCCGTTTGGGTCAACAATGTTACCATTCCCTTTGGAAAAACATGACCTTAATGTTTCATCGCAAACACATGGATATATGGAAAAACCAGCGTATGGCCGTTGGGGTGGATTTGAAAATTAATATGCCCAATTTTATAATCACTTGTGGGTCTGGGATATTTATGCACCCTTTCTATATAGCTTTGTGGTTGGGCCAATAGTGATCTGCGATGGGTCTCTGGCCCCAAAATGTATACATTTGAGTTAGTAAAACCCATCAGGTCCAGAAGCCATGAATGCCTTGTGTTATTCTGATAGGCCCTGAGAAGGATTTAAGCATGCTTTGTGAAGGATTTCTGTTATAAGGCGGGGGGTGTTAATGTGCATTGCACATTAACAGCCCCCACCCCCACCCTAATAGTGACGCGATGGGGTTTTGCAAGTTAAAACAACAAACAATTATAATAAGGGTGGGGGTGATGGTTTGTGCAGGAACCAATTTAGTATGCATGTTTGTGAAGATTGAGAGATCTTGATGAAGGGAGAGAATAAATGGATAGGCTGTGTCATGAATGACCCATGCAGCAGAGGACCGTCAGGCCTTGAGAATTTGACTCAGCAAGGAGTTAACATTAATGAGATAAAATGGATCATTCCGAAATATGAAAAATCAAACTTCTATGGGACCCATTGAGAACCCGCTGTAAGAGCATGTTTCAATAGGGTTTTAGTTATGCCTAAAACAAGACCGAAAACCATCACATCCAAAACCATGTGCCAAAATCATGCACAAAACCATAAGTAGGTCCGCCCAACCTAATATAGGGTCCAAAATATTTTTTCCTTGGGCGCTACCCTAATCCCTTTAGATGGGGGCTACACGACCCCTTCAACCCCCCCAAACAGGGGGGGCTACTGCCGCCCTGTGACCCCCCCACTGCACAACGTATGGGATAGTCATAATGTGGTGGCAGCGCCACCCATAATATTTGCACTGCAAAGGGGGTCCATGGGGGTGGCTGCGATCCTTGGGAGCCTCCCCCTGGAAGGGGATTAGGGGCAGCAACCCCAAAGCTGAAAATAGATGTCAAATTTCCTTGTAAAAACTTGTAATTTCATAGTCACTCTAGGTCATTCATTAGGAAGAGACCTAATAGTAGAAGTTATGTTTAATTAAGGGTTTTTTTTTCCGTAGAAGGAAACCCCTTTTTATATATGAGGGAATTGTATTGTGTCTATGTAGATCTGTATTTTGAGTGAGAAACAGAGAGGAGATTGTGTGAGAGCGAAGATGGAATTACAACGTATCTGGTATAGGTTGTATCTCTTCATTTTGCCAGATAATATAAAAGGAAGGACTCGCTGTTTCTTCGAAGATGTAGCCCAAATTAGGTGAACCACATATATCTTTGTCTCTCTTGTTTTATGTGTTTTCTATGTTTATATTTCTGCAATACATTTTATGTGTTCCATTGCTATGTAATATATATAATTTTCTAAAAATTGGTATCAGAGCTAAAGGTCTATTTGGCTAATAAACTCACAAGACAGAAGGGTTCCTAGTTCGAGTGGGAACAATGACGGAAGATGGTAGGTTTAGGGTCAAAAAATTTAATGGTCGAAACTACCAGCTATGGAAGATGTAGATGGAAGATTATTTGTACTAGAAATATTTGTACCAACCATTGAGTGGAAAGACAAAGAAGACAATGAGTATGACGGACACAAAATGGGATATTATCGACAGAAAGGCACTTGGAACAATATGGTTGTGCCTAGCAGCATCGGTAAGATTTAATATTTCAAAGGAAACGATAACCAAGGGTTTAATGTTGACATTGGCCAAACTATATGAAAAACCCTTGGCCTCAAATAAGGTATTTCTTATAAAGCGTTTATTTAATATGAAGATGTCAGAAGGTGGATCTGTTGTTGATCATTTAAATGAATTTAATACAGTTACTAGTCAGTTAAGTTCTATGGGGGTAGCTTTTGATGATGAAGTTAGGGCTCTATTATTTCTGTGCTCATTGCCAGAAATTTGGAATGGTTTAGTTATGGCCATTAGTAACTCTGTCTCTGGATCTAGTACTTTAAAGTTTGATGATGTTTTTGGTGGAATCCTTATTGAGGAAGTGCGACGGAAAAGCTTTGATGAGACATTAGGTAATGCTTTGACTACAGAGACTAGGGGAAGAAAAATGGAAAGAGGAAAGAGCCTAGGATATCACAGTAAGTCAAGGAAAGGTAGATCCAAGTCTAGATCAGGGATAGTGTGCTAGAAATGCAGGAAGAAAGGACACTTGAAGAAAGACTGCAAGTTGAAGAAAGACTACAAGTCTCAGAAGGGAAAAGAAGGAGATGCGCAGCAAGAAAACAATAATGAAGAGAATGTGACAGGTGATGTGTTGCAAGATGCTTTGATTTTTTCATTAGAAAATATTATTGATGCCTGGGTGGTAGATTCAAGGGCCTCATTCCATGCAACACCTAATAGGAAACATTTTCATGGTTATGTTCAAGGAGATTTTGGACAGGTTCAATTGGGTGATGATAAACCCTATAAAATCATTGGAATGGGTACAATTTTCATAAAACAACAAAATGGAAATAAATGGCTATTGAAGGAGGTAAGGCATGTTCTAGATCTGAAGAAAAATCTCATTTCAATAGGGCAGTTGGGAGGTGAAGGCTGTGTGACTACTTTTATAGATAAAACCTAGAAGGCCACTAAAGGAGCCCTCGTAATAGAAAAAGGAGAAAAGGTTCGTACATTGTATTTATGCAATGGTATTTCTAATTATGTTAATGCTTTAACCTCTACAAGAGAAGATACGACATTGTGGCATCATAGACTTGGGCACATGAGTGAGAAGGGGATGCAAATTCTTCACTCAAGAAATTTGTTGCCAGGTTTGAAGCATGTTGATTTAAAATTCAGTGAGAATTGTGTTTATGGAAAACAAAAGAGAGTCAAATTTCGCAGAGTTGGGAAAGAAAAGAAGAGCAAAAATTTAGAGCTTGTGCATACAAATGTATGGGGATATACTCAGGTATCATCTCTCACTGGATCTTGTTATTATGTTACTTTTATTGATGATGCAACCAGAAAAACTTGGATTTATTGTATTCGAAGTAAATCTGATGTACTTGATATTTTCAAGAAAGGGAAAGCTTTGGTTGAAAATGAGACAGGAAAAAGGTTGAAGTGTCTCAGATCAGAAAATGGAGGTGAATATTGCAGCAGAGAGTTTGATAGGTAATGTTGAGAGAATGGAATTCATAGAGAGAAGACAGTTCCACGAACACCACAAGAAAATGGTGTGTCAGAAAGGATGAACAGGGCAATCATGGAGCATGCAAGGTGCATGAGATTGCATGCAGGATTGCCTTTACAATTTTCGGCAGATGTTGTAGATACTAATGTTTATCTAATAAACAGAGGGCCTTCAATTTCCTTGGATGGTGGTATTCCAGAGGAGGCATGGACAGGTTAAAATGTAAACTACTCATTTTTGAAGACTTTTGGTTGTGAAGCCTTTGTCCATATTAATAAAGAAAATAGAACAAAGCTTGAGGCAAAATCAAACAAATGTACCTTTATTGGATATGGTGTTAATGATTTTGGTTATCGCTTTTATGATTATGAAAAACACAAAATAATTAGAAGCAGAGATGTCATATTCAATGAAAAGGTTTTGTATAAGGATCAACTGCAGGAAAAGAAATGGGAAAAAGAAAATAGAGAATACACAGTGCTTGATGAGATCACAAAAAAAGTGATGGTGCCTTAAAATCATAATGATCAACAAACAGAACAAAAACAGTAACCACAACAACAAAAAGCACCTAAAACACCTGAAAGTGGCGTTAGAAGATCCACCAAGATAATTAGACCCCCTGAACGATACTCTCCTTCATTATATTATGTATTGTTGACTGATTCTGGTGAACTAGAATGTTATGAAGAAGTAGTGCAGGTAGAAACAAGGAAGAAGTGGGAGAAAGCCATGAAAGAAGAGATGGAATCCTTAGCACATAACTAGACTTTGGACTTAGTCATGTTGCCTGCACGTAAAACAACATTGTAGAATAAAGGGGTTTACAAGTTGAAGGAAGAAGATGTAGGTAGAAAAAGTTATAAAGCTAGACTTGTGGCAAAGGGGTTTGCACAGAAAAAGGGTAAGACAACCTTTCTCCATGGGGATTTTGATGAAGAGATATATATGTAGTAGCCACAAGGATATGACGTAAAAGGGAAGGAGAAACTAGTGTGCAAGTTGAAGAAGAGCTTGTATGACTTAAAATAGGCTCCAAGGTAGTGGTATCTAAAATTTGATAGGGTTATGTATGAAGAAGGTTATACTAGATGTCACTTTGATCATTTTATTTATCTCAAAAGGAAAAATGATGGAAGTTATATCATATTGTTATTGTATGTAGATGAAATGCTTGTTTCAGGTTCTAACATGTAGGAAATAAATGTGCTCAAAAGAAAACTAGCGAACTCATTTGCAATGAAGGATTTGGGTGCTACAAAACAAATCCTTGGTATGAGAATAATTAGAGATAGGAAGAATCGAAAATTAACATTGTCTTAGCGTGAGTACATAGAAAAGGTGTTGAAAAGATTTAATATGCAAAATGCAAAACCAGTTAGTACACATTTGGCTAGCCATTTCAAACCAAGTAAGGAGGTGTGTCCCAAGACTCAGGAAGAAATGGCTTATATGTCTAAAGTTCCATATGCATGACTAGTTGGAAGCTTAATGTATGTAATGGTCTACACAAGGCCTCATATTGCACATGCAGTGGGATTTGTAAGTAGGTACATGAACAATCCAAGAAAAGAACATTGGATGGCAGTGAAGTGGATTCTCAGGTATTTGAGAGGTACCACAAATCAAGCATTATGCTTTGGTGGTTCAAACATTGCTCTACAAGGATATGTTGATGTAGATATGTTAGGTGATAGAGATAATAGGAGGAGCACAAAAAGATATGTGTTTGTTGTAGGTGGAACAACTGTCAATTGGGTTTCAAAACTGCAAAGTGTTGTTGCACTCTCAACAATGGAAGCATAGTATGTTGCTGCTACAAAGGCTAGTAAAGTAATGATTTGGTTACAAGGGTTTCTGGATGAATTGGGTAGGAATCAAGAGTTGGAAAGGTTATACAATGACATCTAGAGTGCCATAAATCTTGCAAAAAAATTTGCATTTAATTCCAAGGCAAAACATATATAGCTCAAGCATCATTTCATATGGTCAGTGTTGGAAGATGGACAATTGAGGTTGGAAAAGATACACACTAGCCAAAATCCTACAGATGTGATAACAAAAGTTGTAACCAGGGAGAAACTGATATTTTTCTCAGTTTCAATTGGTCTTCAAGTATGCTGATGAAGATGAGAAATAGCTAGCTCCAAAGTGGAGTCATTGTCCAGCAAATGAGGCAGTGGTGGAGTTTCTATAATCTGTCTCCAAGTGGGAGATTGTTGGGTGTGGAGTCTGATTATCTTCTTTATTCAGAGGTATCACCACATTGGACCCTAGTTCGTAATGTGGTAGCAACACCACCCTAATATTTGCACTACAAGGGGGGTCTGGGGAGGGGGAGGGGGGCTAAGATCCTTGGGAGCCCCCCCTGGTGGGGGATCAGGGGCAGTGCCCCCGAAGCTAAAAATAGATGTAAAATTGACTTGTAAAATGTTGTAATTTTGTAGTCAATCTGGGTCGTTCATTAGGCGGAGATATGACAGTAGAAGTTATGTTTAATTTAGGTTTTTTTTTCCCTAGAAGGCAACCCCTCGCTATATATGAGGAAATTGTATTGTGTTTATGTAGATCTGTATTGTAAGTGACAAAGAGAGATGAGATTGTGTGAGAGCAAAGAGGGAATTACAGTGGATCTATTGTAGGTTGTATCTCTTCATTTTTTTGGATAATATAAAAGGAAGGACTAGTTGTTTCTCCATGGACATAGCCCAAATTGGGTGAACCACGTATATCTGTGTCTCTCTTATTTTATGTGTTTTCTGTGTTTATATTTATGTAAGATATTTTATTTGTTGCATTGCTCTGTAATATATAATTTTCTAACAGTACAAGGGAGTCCAATTTCACTTGCCTAAGACAATGAGGGTCAATGCGGTTGAGCTGAAAGCATGCATCCAGAGTCATATCTGAAATTACGAAGAACTCCCGCAGTTCATGACTAGAATACAAACTTCCCATGCATGAGTATTCAAAAGTATGGATGTTGTGGTGTGCACACATGCAATTCCATCACTTGGGACTCTCACCTAGGAGAAGACAAAGAAATAGGTCCGAATTGAGCTTGACTCATACTTCGATGAGTTGATGTGCATTTGTTGGGCATGGAATCCTCCCAAAGCATGTTTTGGGGATTAAAGCCCAAGTTTCAAGTTGTTATTATTGTAAAAACTCTGTGAATTGCAGGCACAAAGTGCGAATTGTATGTTAGAGTCATAGGGCTATCCGCCTTAAGTTTTGAATGTAGTGTTAGCCTACCCATGGTCCGTGGACCATGGGATTGTATAAATACAGCTAGGATCTAAGTTGTAAAGTAGTGAAAAAGTAAGAAAATGAATGGATGGAGTCTAAAAGATAGAAAACATAGAGCAAGAGTTTAGTGTCTTGGGTCGTAGTAGTAGGAAGAGGCTTTGCAGCTGAGTGCGCAGAGGCCTAGTAGAGTCTGTAGATGAGTGCGTGGACCCCTGCAGTTGCATGGGCATGGTGGTGTTGAGTCTGTAACCAAGCAAGAAGAATAATAAAGAGAATTTTTTCTAAATTTTATGTATTCATTCTTATTGTATTACATGTTTAATATCAAGTGCAATTATACTGTTTATTTACTGCACGCTTTTGTATGAATGGTGAAGATCATTAAGCATAAATGAAAGCATACAGTTAAGCTAAGTTAATTAACGAATTATTGGGTTTCTAGTACGGGTTTGGGTAATAACACTGTTTGTGCCCCTAGTAGGGTTGCACGAAGGCAACATCACTGGTTGCGAGGTATTGATAGGTGCGCATAGCGACGTGCGCACAGGGTCAAACTGCCGACTTCTAGAACCCATCAAACATCCCCAGGGTGTACAAACCTGGTTCTATCACCCTCCCATACTACTTTGGGTGAGACCTTAGTTCGTGCTCCGCGAACTATTGTCGAATGGGCCAGTAGTTCTGGGATTTGTTTGGCTAAATCAACTCCAAACTTGGGTCAGGCCCCAACAAGCCAACAAATGGTTTGTTTCTGGGACCAAGATTTGCATAAGTGATGTCTGATGTTGTGTCAATGGTATCCAATGAAGAAAGAAATTGAAGGGTGGTTAGACAAAAAGATTCATGAGTTCGCGATGCAGGAAAATAGGAACCCAGGAGTATCAAAGGAACAGTGGTTGGAGCACTACTTATATATGGAAATCCATGAAATTTTCTTTGCATCCTTTCCCTCTGTGTTGTATGAGTGGATCACAAAGCTAGCAGACAATTAGGGAAGGTGTAGGCTTGACAAACCAATTGTGTGGACTCTAGAATTAGTGTGTAGACTAGAATCATCGAAAGATAAGATCGTACGTGTTGTGGACTATTGGCTCGATCAAATTATAGGATGATTTATCACTAAGTTCGCGGTAGACACAATAGTCAACTAAGCGAGACAAAATAATGCTTCCTCAAAGGACCATGAGGTAATTGCATTAAATCTCTGAACACTTGAATTAAGATGCTATTGTGTGAAAAGTAGATTATGTGAATAAATTGATGTTTGGGGCTACGCGAAGTGGGAAGATCTATAAAAATGGAGGTAGTGTAGAAATAGAGAATAGCCCCTCGATTTTGCCTCAGTGGCAAAATGAGGAAGAGCTCGCGAAAGTTTCTCTAAGAAGCGCGATCAGTCTGATAAGGCAACAAATTCCATGCCTACCACCTCCACTTGCACCACCACAAGTCTCACCATCTTCACCTCCATATCTGTCTCACCATAGTTCAATATGGTGAGTGTGATAAAATTGTTGGTATTCAGGGGAGTAGGGAACGAAGATCCGAACCAGTTTTGGTTCATGCTTAGGGCCATATGGGAAGCACAAGGGGTCGTGGATGATAATATAAAGAAGGCAATGTTGGTGAGCACGTTGTAGGATCGTGCACTGACATGGTACATTAAGCATTCTAATGGCCAACTGAATGCGGGGATCGCAGATATCCAGGCCGTGTTGAATATGGAATTTAGCAGGCCAAATTCGAAGACATAATCGATTATCAGGTTTAAGGAGATCACGATGCTTCCAAGAGAGACCCCATGGGATCTCGACTAGAGACTGAAAAGTATGATTCGTGAAGCCAACATGACCTTGACAGATGGGCAACACCTCGCATGGTTTGTAGCATCACTAACACCGCATCTACGAACGACATTGTCACAACAAAAGTTATCCACCCAGGCCGAAGCTTTGGAGATTGCAATGAGGCTGCATGAGACCCCAATACAAGATACTGGTATGGGAGTCTAGTAAATCCATGTACAACTACAAAATTTGTGTCTGGAAATGCAGAGTTTGAAACAAGATAGGACAACTTGCCTAGAAGCACATGAGGAGGTACAGTGCATAAAATGCAAGGGCTAGGGGCATGACAAAGACGATTGTCTAGTCTTCATGAATTACTTGGCGAGAGGAGGGCCGATGCCTTTAAGACTAGAAGCACAAGTAGGACCAAGCGCAATGCCTCCATTTTGGTGCGTGATCTATCAAATAGGAGGAAAACACACTACAGATAATTGTCATCTATTACAGAAGTATACGCAGACATCCCAACAGTTATTCTGTAAGTCGGTAGGCCATGATGAGTGCACTTGCAGAAGCTATGAACTAATGATGGGTTTGACTCCTACCTACAAGGTGTAGGCTGAAACACAAGCCCTCGACCCAAGTTCGAGAATGACAGGCACTGGATTCTAGGGGTGTGAATGAGGTGAAGGAGGAATGGGACCAAGAAGGGGTCGCAGACAACTAATTTGTTACAATTGTGAAGGGCCAGGGCACTATGCCTGTGATTGTAAGAATCCGATGAGAACATCATGTTTATATTGTAATCTATTTGATCATGAGGCAGAGGACTGCCCTACACTGATAGCAAGGCTACGTGAGAAAGGGGTAATCCAACCTCCCCCAACTCAGAATTTGCAAATGATGAGGTCTGAGCTGCGCAAAGAGGACAGGAGTGTAAACTTAGTGCTCAGAAGTGGTATCACGATAGGAGATGATAAAGATAAGTAGCCTGAAGAAAGTGTGTGGGTTCACAAGCCTCCTACAAAGGAAGTAAATTTGATTTAGAGTGAGTGAAGGAGACATTCATGGAAGTTAAGAAGAGCTTCACAGAGGCCTCCACTTCAAGTAGTAAGGATCAATTAGAGCCAGAGATGGATCCTTCAATGATCACTACCTTTCTGGAGACATGTATGAAACTTTTGCGCGACAGAAAGGTTGTGAAAGGGCTATAGGAACTTATAACTAGGTGTGATGGGTCAGGAGAACCACACGTAGTTCAAAAGCTTGGAAAGAACACATCGCGAACAGGAAGGGAAATGAGGTTGAATGTGAAAATCAGGGAATATGAAATAGATCAAGTAATTTTGGATCTAGGATCAAACTCGTATGTACTTCCAAAACAAACATGGGAATGCATGGGCAGACCCACACTACAATGGTCTCCTATTCAATTGAAAATGGAAAACCAATAGAAGATCTTACCATGGGAAGATTGCAAGGAGTAATGGTGGATATTAAAGGTCCAAGTGCACTGGCGGATTTCAAAGTGATAAAGATTGTCGATGACAACAATCCCTATCCTGCGCTTCTAGGAATAGACTGGGCCATTGATATGAATGGAGTAATAAATCTAAAGAAGCGCAAAATGATTTTTGAGAAAAATTCACTACGCGTAGTGGTGCCTTTAGACTTTGCTGAAGGAGTGCGCTACACAGAGCCAGTGGGCGATGACGAGCTACACTATATCTACAAGATAACTGCTCGGGAACAAGATTGGGTGAATCCTACAATGGATGGCCATATTTCATGGGAGTGCGAAAGCTCCTGCACATCATATTCGGATGAGGAAACAAAACAATGGAAAAACTGGTTACACTAGGTAACCACGCTAAATTGCAACATGATGGTTAGATCACTGCACTGTGTGACAATAGAGGTAAGGGATCTGCCTATGTATGACGGGTTGATAGTGGTGGATGAATTTCTGAAAAAAATTGAAAGCGCAATGCCAAAATAGCAGCGTTTCGATGCTCTAAAATGGGCATTGTGCATGACAGTTGCAAGGTGGTGGGATATGCATCAGAGAAGTATTGAGAGCTGACATGAATGCAGAATAGGGATGCCTATATGATTTGGAAAACCTTAGCTATGAAGGAGAGCCGGTTATGAGGGCTGAAATAGTTGGCACACTGAACTTTCCAGATTGGTACAGGTGTATGGTATGCAACCTGCACAAACGCACACCACTATCATGATAGGAAACAAAGAAATAAGAAGAAGTGGGCAAGACAAGTGTGCGATCGACGAAGCATTATACAACTTATCACACCAAACATCATACACGAGGAAGCCTTTGACAAGGTGTGCAAAGTGCTGAACAGGGTCCACCATGTGAGGTTCACTGACTGAGACCTATGCATACTAGTGGTTGTATGGGCTTATACGACCATGTGCAAAAATCTGACTGTGCAAGAGTTTCCAAAGCTAGAGTATGAAGCAAGGGTTGTAGTCCCTATGGAGCATGCGAGGACGAGTCTGTGGATAACAGCACTTGTAGATAAGATGGTCCACGCTAACTAGAATGAGGAAATCACACATTTGTGCGAAATAGAACATATAAGACTTAAGGAAGAAATCTGATGGGGAAACTGTAGACTTAATGAACTTGAAAAAGATCAAGTATGTCTAAGGGAGAAAAGCATTTTAATGGATGCAGAGGTTAAGAAGCTGGAAACTGAAATAATGGAAGCATTTCTTGTCAAGAAACTGAGGATGTCAAGGGAAGGTGCGTACAGTCATGCTGACAAATTGGAAAGCTATTGTTGGGAATTGGCTAGTTTGCTACTGTGGCTGAGACCACATCTCACCAAACATAGTGACCAGGGCAGCACAATACAAATAGTAGAGTGCACGATGCCGATCACTACAAGGGACGATGAGGGTTCTTCGCGAATCATGATGGAGGACGAGATGAAGCCCAGCATGGGTGGTGCACCCCCCTAACTGGCCGTAGGGAGGACACTCTTAGTGCTCCAAGTAGGTCAAAGGGAGTGCGAGACTATAAAGTATTCTACTAGGGGTTTGCGTGATATCAGATATGCACATAGGAGGAGAACGTCATAGGGTTTGTGACCACGCATGGAGGGCTATGCTGCCACGCAAGTCAGCTAGGAAGTGACCATTGATGTCACTATTCATGAGGCGATGTCTGATTTGAGGCCAAATGGAGTGGGCAGTGGGCATTTTAAGGTGAAATTTATGGGCAATATTTGGGAAAAGCTGCCACCAAGAAAGCATTGATGGCTTGAAATGGGGGGGAATGGTTGAATTTGAATTCAAAAGGCTCTATAAAACTCAAAGGGATAGCTAGCGGACAACACTTGGTCAATTGAGCACTGATGGGTTGAGCAGAGCACAGAGTGTTGAGAGGCGAGCAATAATAGAGCCCCTGAGTTCACGAGAGACAAAATATTATGTAGAAATAATGACGACCACTAAGGATGGGTTGGGAATTGAGGAAGGAACCACCAATGAGGCCGCGTAAACCCCCATGGTACAGGATGTTCCTGAAGGCACTGGGGTTGTGATAAAAATCCCCAAATCATCGCAGACGCCAAGGTCGAAGAAGGATAAGTAGGCAGTGGGACCATTATGCATGTCCCCAAGGAATCCGCGGCACAAAAAGTTATCAATGGAAGAAAAAGGGAAGACAGTCACAATTGAAACAGATGAGGAGGAGGAAGATTTGCAGGCCCTGATTACCACCACAAAAGAAGAAGAAGACGTGAAGGAGGACATACAACCGTTGTGCTCTGATGTGAAAATACCCGCGTATCTCCCTCCATGGAAGGGAAAAGCCAAAGTACCGAAGGATTTGGATGCAACAAAGAGCTCACTCCAGACCCCACTCCTCCCTGATGGTGTGGTATTTTAGGGCTCGCACCTAGGCCGCATGCCCACCATGAAATTTGAAGACTAGTACCTCGCAGACAACAAAAAATTCTCACACTTAGATATGGCAAACCTGATGAAGCAAAATATGGAGGGAGCAGTGATAGCATTAGAGCCACAAAAATGGTTGTGCAGTGTAGAGAAAGTCAGGTTGCTGCACTTACTATGGATTCCACATTTCCACTGCGCGCCCATCACCATTTCCATCATCCAGCATCTGCTCTGCTTGGTGCATGATGGGTATCTATGGCTAGAGGAGCCTATTCTTATCACGACATACCTCATTCACCGAATTTCTTGGCTTCCATGTAAGGGAAAGTACCCCATGACAATAGCCGGGAAAAGTAGTGATCTAGGTCTCGCAGAGGCCATGAAGGCAAAGTATAAACTAGAGAAAAAGAAGAGGGGCTACACCATCTATAGCATAAAGGATAAGGGGGTGCACATAGCCACCCAACTCTTGGCTGGTAAAGTGATGAGAAAATGTCATGCTAATGAGTTACCATTGCCAATGGTCATGTTGGCCAAACAATGCACAGAAGGGGTCTAGTTCAACTAGGCTGAGTTCCTCTGTGAGGAGTTTTTGTTAACTATTGCAAAGCTTAGGAGCATGGTAAGACCTTCCACTATGTGTGGTTGCTCCTATCCATCTTGTTGGTAGTGGGAGAGCTGCCGAAGGATAGTTAGTTCCGAAACATTGAGTGAGACTTACCAGAGTTCGCGAAGTATGCTTCACTCTGGGCCATTAAGGATGTGAAACAGATTCATGATATAAAAATTTTCTGGGTGCTCATGGAGGTGAGCATCCGAATGTGGATCAATAGGAGGTTGTAGATGTCACCGACAATGCATAATAAGCTGTAGAGTTTTGCAGACTTTAAGGTGGATATGCACAACATCTAGATCAAGGCGTGAAAGTATCCAGCGAAGCAGTAGATGAAGCTACCATTTGTAGCCACTGATGATGCGATCTTCACGGTATTGGAGACATGGCCTCTTGAGTGGCGTGCACCAGATTTGGCAGAACTAGAGAAAGTGGCAGAACAAAAAAAGAAGGATGATGCCAAGTTGTGTGTCACCCAACTGGCCACAAGAAGGCAAAACAAAAAAGTAGCAGCAGAGTTAAGAGCAGTCTGCGAAGCGACACAGGAAGCTATAGAGCAGAAGAAGGCCATAGAAGTAGCAACAACAACATAGACAGCAGAGGCCGCAATGATATAGGTAGAGGAGGGCCAAGAAACATCCTCAGGGAAGGAGGCAGAGGAAACAAAAATAGCTGAAGGGAGCACAGATCTAGGGACTACATCCACACAACTCAAACGGCTGCACATCCCAGAGAGATTGGGTCCAAGGAAAAAGGTCAAGGCCTCAAAGCTAGCCATTGACTCGATCACCTTAACTGAAGGTGATCTCCATGAGATCGGTGAGACAGTCTATGATGTCACCAGTGAAGCACTCCAAGAGTTTATGATGGAGCATCAGATAGTGTTGGGGGCCCTACGGGCACAGCTGCATGAGTTACAGGTGCAACCCCCTCAGGAAGGTACCTTGTCTACCCACATCGCAGTAGGCATGTAAGCAGTAGAACATATGTTGTGCACGAGGATGGCCAACATATAGTATTTCCAAATGGAGTGCTAATCTTGGAAAACATGATGGATTAGTTGACACTTAATATTATGAAAGGCCTCGGCCTTAATTTGGCTTCTCTTCTCTGGGACACACTATTTCAGCTGCAGGATGGGATAACAATAGAACTTCACGCCAGGGAGAGCAGTGCAATCCAAGTTCTGAGTGAGTAGAAGATTAATATAGAATAGCTTAGCTTGCAGCATGATGAGTTAGTGTCGCAGAACCAAAAGTTGGTGCAGATAGTTGATGATGTTTACCGACACATCCCAGGCTTTTCCATTGCAACAGACCTACTGATAGAAGTGTGGATCCAATGTTTGGCAAGTGGAGTCCGCAACATGCGAGAAGAAACAAAAAGAGTGCAGTTGGAGCTAAATCTCTAGCTTGCCAAACTATGGTTGAAGGCATAGCCTTCCACTCAACCAGAGATTATAAAGCAATGTGCCACTGCTATTGTAGTAAGGATGGAAGAGATGAGAAGTGAAGTGTACGACTATACCAACATGTTGGAGTAGGTGCTTGAGGTCCTCACGTTGTTGTAGGAGGACCCCAACATCCAGCGGTTGGAGACCGAGGCACGTGAACTCTAGCAACAATATGACAACATCAGAGGGACTGCACAGATAGTAGTCATTAGTCAGCGACTTGCAAGAATGCAGCAAGCCAAGGCACTAAAGGAGCAGGTGGACGTGGTGTGCCATAGGGAAGTAGTTCTTAAAGTGTGCATCCAGCCATGGATTAACGAAGCCTTCATAATAACAACAGATATTGAAGGAAAGCTTGCGTAGATTCAGGGGATGCATGCACAAATGCACCATAGCATACTGGAAACAGAGGGCTTAGAAGACAAATTGCAATAGGTTCAGCAAGCAGCAGCTTATTGCATTGTAGAAATCAAGACCATTCAGGACCAACTGGAGGGATTCTGTGCCAAGATCACTGTGTCAACAAATTGACTCAAGGGCAAGTCATGATGTTTGTGTTGGGGGACTGTTGGGCATGGAATTCCCCCAAAACATGTTTTGGGTCTCAAATCCCAAGTTTTGAGTTGTTATTATTGTAAAAACTCTGTGAATTATGGGCGCACAGTGCAAATTGTATGTTAGAGTCATAGGGTTGTCTGCCCTAAGTTTTGATTATAGTGTCGGCCTACCCATGGTCTGCAGACCATGTGATTGTATAAATAGAGCAAGGCTCTAAGTTGTAAAGTAGTGAAGAAGTAAGAGAACCAACAGATGGAGTCTGAAAGATAGGAAGCATAGAGCAAGAGTCTAGTGTCTTGGGTCATAGTAGTAGGAAGAGGCTCTGCGGCTAAGTGCACAGAGGCCTAGTAGAGTCTGTAGCTGAGTGCGTGGACCCCTCTAGCTAAGTGCACAGGGCAGAGTCGAGTCTGTAACCAAGGAAGAAGAATAATAAAGAGAAGTTTATCTGAATTTCGTGTATTCATTCTTATCATATTACATGTTTGATATCAACTGCAATTATACTATTTATTTATTGTGCGCTTTTGTATGAATGGTGAATATTATTAAGCATAAATGAAAGCAAATAGTTACACAAAGTTAACTAATGAATTATCAGGTTTCTAGTAAGGGTTTGGGTAATAACACTGTTTAGGCCCCGAGTAGGGTTGCACGAGGGTAGCATCACTAGTTGTGAGGTACTGATAAGTGCGTGTAGTGATGTGTGCACAGGGTCAAACCATCAACTTCTAGAACCCATCAAACATCCGCAGGGTGTGAAAACCTAGTTCTAGCACCCTCCCATACTACTTCAGGTGAGACCTTAGTCCACGCTTTGTAGAATGTTGCTGAAAGGGCCAGTAGTACCAGGATTTGTTTGGCTAAATCAACTCTGAACCTGGGTGAGGCCCCAATAAGCCAACAACATTGCCACCAACCTAGACTTATGCATCAGTGTAGACATCATGCACAAATATGTTGTTGGTCCGGCCACCTTGAGGACAATGATGCACATGCTTTCAGATGAGTTGGACAGAGGAGCCCGAGCAGTGTAGCCAGATGTTATGGAGGAAAAGGTCAGGTTTCAGATAGATGTCATCATGGAACACATGGACATGATCAAGGACCACAGATATTGGCATCTGTATGTTACTGTCGATCAGCATGAAGATGTTGAGGAGTTGGACTTCCATGGTTTTCTAAGTCAAAGTGATGTCTAGATTGGCTTGCTCAAGCCATTTGTGTTTACATGGGTACATGTGCATTGTAATGTTAAGTCATGTCAAGTGTAAGTCAAGTGTTAATAGTGGATGTAACAGTCATACAATAGGTGAAGATTCATGAGGGTAGTTGAACAGTCACAAAGGGGAATGTTAAGGGACACCCCACCCATTGCTATAAATAGTCCCTCATAACTCATTATAGAGGCTTTTGGTCAACCAAGCTTCCGATAAGACTATCTTAGAGAGAGCTTGGATAGTATTGTAACACGCCTTGGTTTCTCCACTGCATGGATCTAGTACATCTCTTTGGAGGAGCAAGTGGATGTGGCTCTAACGTTTGGGGCTAGTGGGTTTACATGGATGTTTTGTATGACTGGAACTTACACTTATTTATATAATAAGAGCCAACACGTTTTCATGCATATGTTGTTATTATAGTTGGACTGTTCCGGTTTCTTTGGTGATGTATGTTGTTTAACTTAAGTAGTTGTGTATGAACTGTTTTGTATGCAATTATATGAATATTGTTATATATGTTTTGTTGCTTTAACCATCACTTTGGATTGTTGGTTGACCTGCTTTCCAGCTTGTGATGCATCTTCACTCGTGTGTTCCCTTTCCAACTGAGTACTATTACAGGTTGCTAAGGGGCAGACTCATCTCATCCCTCGTGTGTTAGAACCTC
Source organism: Pinus taeda (assembly GCA_000404065.3). Classification (NCBI taxonomy): domain Eukaryota; kingdom Viridiplantae; phylum Streptophyta; class Pinopsida; order Pinales; family Pinaceae; genus Pinus; species Pinus taeda. The sequence continues at coordinate 82,125 of APFE031453645.1, forward strand.
TCATACACCTTCCTTGACTCACTGCAGTGGTCACACCCTTGCTACTAATAGAGTTATCTTACTTGGCTCTATGCGACAGCGTAGTCAAAGCATTGGTTTATGACCCACTGCTGGGACTCCTACACCAAACAATTTGAGGTCTAATTGGGACTTCTTCCTAGGGAGATACCCTTGACATGTTGGCGGGTCTAGTACCATAAAAATTTATGGCACTAGAAGGAGGGCCAAATGACAAGCTGTGTCCTCTCATACAGTTTCAAACCTTTTCAGACCTTTCATGTATTCTTGCACTCTTCTCTCCCTGCAATGTTTTTTGAATCATGAAGTTTTATCCATCAGGGGAGGATTTTTTGATCTCTTGTCCTCCTACACTTATGATAGTGAAGGTGAAGTGGCCTAACCTGAGTACTTACATGAATTTCTTTCCATTCTTCATGAGGAAGATGGGTGTTCGGATGAATAGGCCAGCTTTTTTCTTGCACACAAACTTCACGAATCTCCTCGTCGATGGTTGCTCAGTCTACCGACTGACATCATGCACTCAGTTGAGCACTTCTATGATCTCATTGAAGACACTTTCTATCTTTTTTATCTAGACCATCTTTGACCAAAAATTGTTATAGCAATGGAAGGCTCTACATGAATCGGTTATTGATTTTTGGAAGCGCTTTCGTGACTTCTAGTTTCAAGCTCCAAGGAGCCAGAAGAAATTTTCCTATCTTTGGGACTAGTTCAAGTATTGCATTAAGAAATCTACCCGTCCTAAGAAGAAGCTTGAGATCAAGCCTCGCTCAACATTCTTCAATGACGGAGCTATGAAATCTCATGTGGATGTCATCACTATCTTGACTAATTGTCTGCCTTCCTCTCATTCAACAACTCCACGACTATTGAGTGATGTTGAGGATCTTGATAACATGCTTTTTCAGCTTTTACATCCTCCCAACATCACTTCGCTCAATTTTTGCACAGATTTGGTTGTGAGTACTTCGAGTTCTCATATGAATTCTATTCTATGAGCTTTGTCTTCACACTCGAGTGTTCCTCCAGACGGTACTGTCTTATGTTTGTCCATTCCAAACTATTCACTTGTTGTGAATGAGGAACAACCCATTGATGGAGTTGGTGTTGCACAACCAACATGTGTTGCCATTCATGAAGAGTATGAGTGGTAGCTTTAGCATCAACAATCAGCGAAGGAAGAATCACTTCCATCTGAGCCCCCTCCAATCTTTCCTAACATCTTTGGTGAACCTACCATCCATGTTTTCACATGTGTGCCTTCATCCACGAATGCACCCATTGTTGATCACTCTCAGGACTCACCAGATGTTGATCCATCATTCGATAATGGAGAGGATAAGTTATTTGTTGAAAATCTACTTGATCTTTCATCTGTCTTTTCTGGAAACACAGAGGATGAGTTTGTTCACTTTTCATCTACCCCTCTATTTGATTCATCTGATCATGAGGATGCCGATGAAATCATTGATTTTTCTAATCATGGCAACCATGATCCATTTGTTTCCATATTTGATCATGACTCTATCATAGTTGATCTTTTGAAGCCAACAGTTTATGATGATCTACTTGATGAAGAAGTTGAAACACCCAAGACTAACAAGGCACTTCAGCCTAAGCTGATGGTTATGTTAGGTCCTCGCTCTCTTGGGGTTAGTCTCACTTCCGATCATGAAACTGTTCAATCACCCAAGGCTCCTCATCACTCATCTGAATGCATTGAAGATCCATATCACACATAGATCACACCTCCTCCACTCGAACTACATGATCCCATCGCTCATTCATTGGAGGAATCTTATATTGAAAGCACTCGTTCGTGATGCAAGTTATCTTTGTTTCTTTCATTTGCTTGCATGTCACAGTCAAGAGTGTGCTTATGCTTCAAAGTTCCATGTAGTGTCACATAGCACCATGATAAGTCCACGAACTGCTTGTCATGCACTTGCACTCACTTATGTCATGTGGGCACTGTCAAACATGAAGTGTGGTTGTCTTCATTGTTATATCTTTCTTGCTTGCTGGTTCGCACAACTAGGTTGCTCGCATAGCAAGCCTTCACCAACACGGGTCAACCAATGTGCCAATGGCTGCATTGGAAATATCACTTCACGTGATCAGGCCCATGCACCATTAGTATAGGAGTAGGAGTAGTGTTTGCTTTTAGTCAGTTTACTTGCATGCTTGTTTGCTTACTCACTTTGTTTGTTTGTTTATCTACTTAATTTTTTTCTTACTTGCTTTTCTTTCACTTTTTCTTCTGCTCTTGCTTTGCTTTGTTGTCTATTAGTTCACTTGTTTCGTTCGAAGGTTAGTTTTGCGTGAAACCACGTATGACTCTTGAAATGAGCTGGGTGAAGTACAAGAGGGTTTGTACAACTATCATTACTTGGTTATTTGTCATCTTGCCTCTGTATGAAGAGCTTGTTACTTTTATTCCATGATACAATGAAGGAAAATATGTATTGTTCAAAGTGAACCTTGGTGAAAACACAACACTTATGCGCTAACCAATGTCACCTTCTATAGTTGGTTGTTTTTGGGTTAACCCTTGTCAACTCGGTCCAAAATCAATTAGCTATTAATTGTTGTAGTTTCCAAGTTTTAAGGGTTAGGGTTCCTAAAGGTCAGATAAAGTTCTATGTTTAATAGAAACACATCACATAGTCCTTTGGATGTAGAAACCTAGTTCTAACATCCCCCAATACTACCTCGGGTGAGGTTACAGCCTGTGCTACGCAGGTTGTTGCCAAAAGGGCCAGTAGTGTAGGCTTTTTTTGGTTAGCGCTGTTAGCATTTGAGATTTCACCTCAGGTTGAGAAAGGCAAATCTTCAAGGCTACATCAAACCATTTCACCTCGTAGCTAGCCCTACGAGGTATGAGAAGGCTCTCTCGAGTCAGATTCGGTAGATCTTTCGATATGATAAGCTGACTAGTTAGAAAAAAAA
>APFE031453645.1:92644-112698 GCA_000404065.3 Pinus taeda
GAAATGACAAAATTTGACCTTGACACTTCAAAATAACTTTGTAAGAGCATGTTTGATCACTGGAGGAAGGTTGTAAAGACTGACACTAACAAGCGCAACTAACTCTGAACTTGGGTCCAAGCCCCCTCAAGCCAACACTAACTCATGGGAGTATCCCATAGTATTCCTTTTCCTCTATCCCAAAACCAATTTCAATGGTTATCCATGCATATTAGGGAGACCATGGTTAGCTATTATTGATGCATATATCAAGTTTAGGGATGGAAAAATGACATCACTAATGGGAAATCCCAAAGACAAATTGTATTATTCCCCCTAGCTCAACCTCTTGTTGATAATGATTTTCCTACATGGGTAGAGAAGAAGAAGATGATGATTGTTGCCTTTGATCATCCAACCATGTGTGTACACTAGTAACTTCCTTTGGCAGCAGGCAAGTTAATGAAGATGATTTAGTTGATAATGCAAAACCAATATCCTACTACCATGAATATTGATGGGAAAAAAGAACATCCATCCCTAGGGTAGTCTATTTGTTCCCAAGATAGACTATGGGGAAATTTGTTGACTACTAGTTTAAGAAAAACAACATAAAAACAGTGGAACTCAATTCCTCTAAAATGTTGAAAATCAACTCCTCACTTTTGGCTCATCAAGAGGATCAATTGCATGGGACTATAAGGGGATGAAAGGGGTACATCCTCCTATGCGCAGTCACCACATATACATCAAGTAGGATCACAAACCTATTCACCAACCTCAAAGGAAAATGAATATTGCATTAAAAGGTATTGTCAAGGAAGAATTTCATAAATTATTAGATGCAAGATTCATTTATCTGATCTCGGATAATGAATGAGTGTATGTCTTTTTTTTTTCCCTGAAGAAAAATGGCAAGTGGATAATTTGTGTTGAATAGAGAAAACTAAACAAGGCCACAAGGAAGGATCATTTCCCTTTACCCTTCATTGAACAAGTCCTTGATGTGCTTGCAGGGAAAAAGTTATTCTTCTTTTTGGAAGGTTTTAGTGGGTATAATAAGATCCAAAACAATCCTAAATATGAAGATAATAACACCTTCAAATGTCCTTGGGGGGATTTTTCTTACAAATTCCTCCCATTTAGCTTGTGCAATACCCCTCCCACCTTCTGAAGGGTTATGCTTAGTATATTTCATTGATATTGTGCATGATTAAGTAGAAATATACATCGGTGCATTCATACCTTATGGGTATGATTTTGAAGAGACTCTCTCAAACTTGAGAAACATCTTGTAAAGGTTGGGGAGATGAACCTCTCCTTAAGCCATGAAAAATAGCTACTACTAATGAATGAGGGATTTTTTCTAGGACAATTCATCGCTTTAAAAGGAATCCAAGTAGACCCTAGTAAAATAGCCATCATTAAAAATTTTCTTATTCCTCAAAATCAAAGAGATGTTAGAAGCTTCTTAGGCCTTGCAAGATATTATTAGAGATTTATAAAAGATTTCAGTAAAATTGCTTCTCCTTTATTTTCATTGCTGACCAAATATGTTAAGTTTTCCTGGAAGGATCCATGCCAATAATAATTCAGGAGTATCAAAGAAAAACCAATGACAACACCTATCCTCAAGAGATCAAATTGGACCTTTCCCTTTCACATTCATACAAATGCATCATATAGCAAAATTGGGGTGTCTCTAGGACAATTTGAATGTAAACTTCCTTATGCAATTTATTTCATTAGAAAAATATGTCCAAGGCTGAATTCAACTATACACTAATTGAAAAAGAGTTCCTCACCATTGTGCATTCTTTAAATAAATTTAGACATTGCATTTCTTGTTACCAAGTTTTCATGCATACTGACTATGTGATAATAAATTATTTAATGCATAAACCAAACATAAATGCTTGCATAATTCAGTGGTTATTGTTGTTGCAACAATTTAACTTGAATATTATTGACAAACTACGGAAAGATAATGTTATTACAGATTTCTTGTCAAGACTAACCTCGTCTACAAATGAAGAGATGGAAGATGAATAGCTTGCATATGAGCATATTTTTTCCATATAGATATTGGCCAATTCCCACCTCACCTATCTTCAAAGGAGAAAAGTAAGATTGTCAAAAAAAATGCCTCCTACAATTGGATTGGGGGAAACTTCTTCAAGTTGGGTCCTATTCAGATTCTAAGAATATCTGTGAGGGAGGTTGAATTCTATGACATGCTCTTAGCTTTCCATTACCATGTGGGGGTTATTTTGTTGCAAAGAGGACAACTTACAAAATACCTCAAGTAGGATACTTTTGGCCAACCCTTCACACAGATGCTTAGAGATACATTGCGCAATGTGATGAGTGCCAAATTGTAATGTACCAAAGCTAGGAATTGCTAATACAACTAGAAAATTATTAATTTTTTTTCTTTGATGAATTTATTCAAACAAAGTGCATAGATATTTTGTCAAACACTTTGAAGAAAAACTATGAAACACTTCCAAGAAGAATAAATTAAGGGAAAATCATAATTCTATAATGAGAGATACTACAATGCAAGAACAATGGCAGAACCTAGAATTCTGCTAAGACAATGGGCTAAACCAACTCGGCCTTCTTAAAATTCCAAGTAAACCTCTTGATAATGAACATGACCTCCATGTTATTTGGTTTATTTGGTTCAAGGCAATAATATGTTTCTACTAAATTATCTAATGAACCTCGGTTCACACTCTAAATAGGCTAGAGATACTCAACCCAAGATAAATCCACTGAAAATGGACACATCCTTCACCAAATATAACCCTTAGATCTTAATAAAATTTTTCTTCATGTTGGCTTGAGGGGCCCTAACCCAGGTTCAACATTAGTTAGCCAAAAAAATCCCTACACTACTAGCCCTTTCGGCATCAGGACATGGAGCACGGACCGAAGTCTCACCCGAAGCAGTATGGGGGAATGTTCGAACCAAGTTTCTGCACACTTGAGATGGATGTGATGTCAACTTATTTGAGCTATACTTGCTTTCACATAGGTTTCTTAGCCCTCTACTGCACCCTTTAGTACCTTCGCGAAAGGGTATAATTAGCTTTCATGCAGCCCTAACCTACGGCTTAGGAACTTTGACACTACTAGGGTGGTGATCTGTGATATATCCCAAGCTAGGCTAAGTGACTTACTTATCTTATTAACAAATCTTAGTTAGCTTCACGCAAATAGATATTCTTACTTTCGTTCACTTAATAAACACAATTACATATATTCGCACATCATATAAGCATTATAAGTGAAATTCATAGCCAACATAACAAGATGCATAAACAGGAAATAAAGATGCAGAATTTGTAGAGTACTTCTCTTTATTGATAATTTTGAACTATTAAAGATTCGTCTTGCCCTACGCACTCAGCTACAGACTTCTAGGCCTCTGTGCACTCAGCGACAAAGCCTCTACCTATGCTACAACCCAAGAATTAGACTTATACTTCAGAGCTATCTTTCATATTTCTTGATTGATTTTTCTTTTCCTAACTACTTAGAGCTTAACTCTATTTATACAATCCCATGGTCCATAGACCATGGGCAGATCTTCTACAGCTGACATTACATTTCCAAAATAAGGGTGGACAACCCAATGACTCTTTAACATCTACACGCTCCGCAACCACAATATGCGAAGTCTTTACACTTGGATTATAAAATTTGAACAAAATATAGGCTTTAAGCCCCAAAACTGCCCTTGGGGGATCCTGCACCCAACAGGCCCCCAACACAAACATCGTGACTCAACCTCCAATCACTCTATAGGTGTGGATATCTTAGTGCAAATACCTACCAGCTCTGTTTGGATAACCGCAACCTCGACATCACATTGAGTGGCTGCTTGTTGGACTTCTTCCACTCGTTGCTCAGTGATTGCCGCTGAACTACTACCCTAAATCTTCTGCTGAACTGACTGCAATTGCACTAGATTTCCTTAAATGGAGGCTATGATTGTATATGCCTCATCTATCCATGTTTATAGGTGCACTTTTAAGACCACTTCTTTGTGCCAAGCGTCATCCACCTGTTCCTTAAGTGCCTTTGCCTCTTGCATCCATGTGAGCCTCTATGTAAGGGAGACAATCTGCATGGTCCCTTTGACCTCGTCATATCTTTGTTGTAGCTCATGCGCCTCTGTCTCCAAGCACTCTACATTTGGGTCCTCCTGCAGGGTGGTCAGGACCTCAAATAACTGTTCAAAAATGTGCATGCAGTTTGCCACTACACTATCAACCATTGCTATTGATGTTGTAATAGTGGTGGTATGTTGTTACCTAAATTCTAGCAGAGTTGAAGGTTGAGCCCTCAATTGCAATTCTGCACTGTGTAGGTTCAACTCTAGCTGAATCTTGGCCATCTCTACTCGAGCATCACACACCCCTATGGCTAACTTGCAGATGCGCACCTCAACTGGTTCTTCTACCTAACGTCCAACTCTATGAACATTCGGTAGGCTTCCTCCACCACCTACATGATTTGCTTGTTTTGTTCTACTACCTCGTTGCGCTGCAGGCCCAACTGCTCAATGTTGATGCGCTACTCACTCATCACCTGTAGAGTGTGACTCTCCTGGACCCTAAGTTCTGCGGTGACTCCATCCTACAAGTAGTAGAGTGTCTCTCGAGGGAGTGCAGCCATGTTCAATCCCACCCCTTTCAGACTGCTAACTGTGGGCCTTGGCCTCAGTTTTTTTAGTAAGTGCCCCATCCAATAGCAGTATCGTGTTGGTCACCCTTGTGCGCAACATCTCCTTGGTAGCTAAAGTGTCGACCGCGAGGCTGGTGGACACTATGCCAACCTGTGGAGTGTGAACTTGCAACTCCTACAACTCTATCCAGAGAGCCCCCAATACCAACGATTGCTACGTTTTGAACTATTGGAGGGCCTCCACAGTGACATCCCTCACCGTATCTCCAATATCATGCAAATCCCCCTCAGTGAGGGTGATTAGGTCCATGGATGTCTTTGAAGCCTTAGCTTTCTTCCATGACACTGCCTTCTCTTGTGGGCATTGACGCTTGAGTTGGGTGGACGTCGTCTGTGGATCTGCGCTACCTTGTTCTGTCTCTGTTTTTGCCTCAGCCCTGGGTGAAGGTGACTTCTGTCCTTCACACTCTTCTCTACCTGTCTTCTATTGTTTGGCCAATTTCACTGCATCGCGCACTGCTTGGACCTTAGCCTGCACTTCCTCCTTTCTGTGATTCTTAGCCAGCTATGCCATTTGGAGCTTAGTTTCTTCCTTCTTACGCTGCATGGTAGACTTGTCCATTTCCATTGCATAGCCTACTAGAGTGCGCCACTCTGGTGGCCAAGACTCAAGGATTGAAAAAATAACATCATCAATCACTAGATATGGTAGGTTATGCCATGTCTTCGTAGGGTCCTTCCACACCCTAATAAAGACATAGTGGAAATCTGCTTTGAACTCTGCAAACTAGCATATACCATGGGAAACAACTACAACTTGCTATTGATCCCCACTCGGATACTCATCTCCATCAAGATACAAAATATCTTGCTTTCTTTAGTATGTTGCGCATCCTTAGTCACCCACATCGAAGCATACATTGCTACCTCTGGAAGGTCTAGCATGACTGAATGGAATTGGTTGTCTTCTGGTAGCTCCCATGCCACTAGTACAATTGAGAGTAAGAGCCATGCATAGTCAAAGGTCTTGTCCTGCTCCTGTGCCTCGCGACAGTTCACAAGGAACTCACCACATAGATAATTTGCCTAGTTGAACCAGACTCCTTCAGCACATTGGGCTACTAGTGCAATTATAGGCACGGGCACCTCATTCGCGTGACACTTCCACATCACCTTCCCTTCTAAAATTTGTGTTGCTATCTTGACTGCAAGGTTGTTGATGCTAGAGATGGCATATCCCCACTTCTTCTTCTCCAACATGAATTTCTTCTTCATGGCTTCTGCGAGGGCCAACTCACCACCTTTTCCTTCTGATATATTGGTTGGATCCTCCCTTGAGTAAGGTAGCTATGTGATTTGATGCATCAAGTGGTCTATGATGGGAATTCTCCTCCGGCCACAAACACTCATCATGCACAAATTACAGAAGCTACCTGATGATGAAGATGATCACTAAGGTGCAATGGTAATGTAGCACCCAGAGTAGGTTGAGCAAGTTGCCTTTCTCTACACCCTTAAGCCATGTCCGTGGCTCCAATTCAATCATTGTAGCAGTCATGTCAATCTATTAGTGCATTAGTTTCTCAGTCGCTAAATGTGGGAATTTCTCATGATCTGCAAGGTTCTAATCTTCAAACTTTAGTACAAGAACTTGTCCTAAGTGCATCCCCTCAAAAACAATGTCATCTGTGAGCAATGGAGTTTGCAAGGAGCCCTTGCTCTTGTCTATGTCCTTCATCACCTTGGCTTTGCCCTTGCGCAGAGGAGCATATTTGGGTAACCTGGTAATAGGGTCTGCACCCTGGGTTTAAACTTCCATTTCCACATCCTCCTCATCCATCATGATTTCTTCAGATTCTTCCTCGTCTAGTTCCATGTTAATGGCCTTCCCCTTTTCCTGCAAGGTGAGCTTGGTATTCTATGGGTTTCTTGGTGAGATGTGCACTAGTATCATAGTCTACTTATCCTTCTTTGGTCTCAATGTTCTGGGTGATTTAGGGACTTCAACTATCACTCCAGCACTCTCTCGGGCTTCTACTACTGCAATTTCCTACACGTCTTCCTCGGGTGTCGACATCATTCTAGTCAGGATGTCCGGCATCTACTTTGGAAATATTTCAAACACTGAACTTGCTCTAAAGGCCTCAAAATTCATAAGGTCGATACACACCTGATAGCACAACAACTGAATTTTCAAAATGGCAAGTTCTTTTCACTAGACAGCCATCTCTAATTTATAGGGCTTTTTGAATTCAAATTTGATCATTCCCCCCACATTTGACCCATTAATTCTAGATTGGCAGAAGATGTTCAAGAATCTAATCCATAAAGTTCGCCTTAAATTCCTATCGCTCACTCCATTTGGCCACAATCCAACCATCAAATCGTGAACAATGGCTTTAACGGTCACTTTCTAGTAGACCTGTGCGTTATTTCCATGAGTAGCGTAGCTTCCTTCGCATTGTCACAGACCCTGTGACACTTCGCTGCTTCGCGCAGTCCTGAAATCGTGCAGCTCCCCAACCCAAGAAGTGTATTTTATAGTCCCACACCTCCTTTTAGCTACTTGGAGCACTAAGACTATTCTTCTATCACCTATTCAGATGGTTGGGCCACCTATGTATGGCTTCAATCAACTGCCATTCACCTTTCCTAGGAAGGGATCTCCATTCAACATAACCAACTAGACCATGCCACTGTCAGTAATCTCCTTAATAACATAGGGCCCTAGCCAATGCTTTTTGAATTTCCCTGGAAATTTATCAAACTTACTGTCATACAACAACACCAAAATTCACCTTAAAGGTGTGTAGCTTAATATGTCGGTCATGCCATGCTTTTTCACTCTACTTTTGGACTTGCTGGTGAAATCCAACCAAAAACCTCTCTTCTTCAAGCTCATCCAACTACACGAACCTCTCTTCCAGGGCTCTGTGATCCGTCATACCCATGAGCATCGCTATGCGTAGACTAGGCACAATATATTCCATAGGCATTACGGCTTCCACACCATAGATAAGCCTAAAAGGGGTTTGTCCCATTAACTTCTTGCATGTCGTCCGATAAGCCCATAGTACTACAGGTATGCACGGGTCCCAATCACTTCCCTGAGCATTGCAAACCTTGGTCAACACATTTTCAAGCACTTTGTTAAATGCCTCAATTGTCCCATTAGCCTGTGGGTGATAAGGTGTGTTATTTTGGTGATACACCTGAAATTCCTCCATTAGTGCATTGATCATCTCATTCAGGAAGTGTGTACCATAATCACCCATCAAGATCCTTGGACATCCAAATCATGTCAGTACATGCTCAAACAGAAACTTCATGATAGTCGCACCCGTGGAATTCTTCACCGGTTGCGCTTCTGTCCAACGAGTCAAGTACTCAGTCACAGTGATAATGTACCTTGCACCTGTCCTCCCTTGTGGTTGAATGGGTCCTACAAAATCTCTTGCCCACTTCTCAAAAGGTTGCAACATCATTTCAGAATTCAAAGGCATTTCATCCCTCCACGATGGCTTGCTTTTTTGTTGGCATACATCACATGCCTTACAATATGCTTTTGAATCTTGATGAAGGGTTGGCCACCACAACATGATGCATAGAATCTTCTACGCGGTTTCTCTCCTTGCGTAATATCCTCCTACAGTGCCCCCAGGAGTGTCTGTGAGAATGCTGCTTCATTCAAAATTAGGTACATACTAGCGCAATATCTCATTGGTCTCCATCTTGTATAGATCCCATCAATGATAGAGAAATCTTTCGTGTGCAACACTAATTCCTTCTTTTGCTAGATAGAGAATCCTTCTCGGGCAGTTCTAGTTGTTAGGAAGTGTATTATATCCTTGAAATGACCCTCTGCAACATGCACAGCAAAGATGTATGCATTAGGTAATCCTTCCTCCAAATTAGTGGGTTCCTCCCCTGTCTTAGTGCACGATAGGTGGTCAGGTCCCACGTTCAATCATCTAGGCTTCACAACAACTTCAAAAACATACTCTTGGAACAATAAGAGCCATCTACAGATTCAATCCCCCAACACAGGCTTATTGACCAGGCACTTCAGCTTGGAGTGATCCATATACATCTTAAAGTGGCCTCCTAACAAGTAGTGTTGATACTTCTGGAGTGCATACACCATAGCCAATCCCCCAAACTCCATGGTGGAATAGTTCTTCTATGCTTTGGATAATCTATGGCTTGCGAACGCAATAAGGTAGTCCAAGCCTTCTCTGCCATCCTGTGTTAGTACTACCACTAGCACTATACATGATACATCAACATGTACATGAAACTTTGTCTTCTAGTTCGGGAAGACTAGAATTGGCACAGTAACCATATTTTCTTTCAATATATCGAAAATTTTCTTATCTCATCCTTCTGCTTCTTCTCTTGCACCACCATTAGGCTTACCCAATCTAATTCCTCCATAGGTTCAATGATGCCTACTGCTAACATTTTGACTAGCTCTAAGCAAACCTTATCCTTGTATTTTGGATTTAGGCAGTAAGGCCTTTGCTTAACTGGCTTCGCATCGACCTTTAACGTCATCTTCATCACTCCTAGATCTCTGATTATTCCTTTCAAATCCATAAACTTGGTAGGGAATAAGTCTTGATATTTGTGGAGTAATTTAGTGACCTTATCCAACTTCGTGTCATCCAATTAGTCTCCATTCTTTGCAAATTTAGGCTTTGCCTCTGTACCAATGCTCACCTGTTTAGTTCTCACTGGTGCAGTTATATCAGGGTTCTCAATTTGCAGTCCCTAAACCTTGCGGTGGCCTTCTATCTCTAGAATTTCAATCTTCCACAGATCCTCATCCTCCTCTTCAACAGTTACATTATAACATTCTAGCGCGCGACTCAGTTGAGTAGCCCATTTAGGCTGCGTCAGGTCTAAAGGATCTTGTGGTATCCTAAAGATGGTTGCTTTCACCTCTTGTAGCACTTCATCAATACTGTCAAACCCATCCTCAAAACTAAATGTCATCATGAATCCTTAGCGCAGGATATCCCATTCACCTGACTCATTACGATCTCTATTTCTATATACCAATTCGTTGGGATAACATCTAGGGTATGAAAAAATAGGTGAACCCACTCAAGTTGTGGCTTTTCTCCGTAAGCCTGTGTTCATTTGGCCAGATGCACATGTGGATCATTCTTCCCATCCTTCTTGTTTGTTAGTCACATCTTAGGCTTGCCAAATTGTGCTCTCATCATTTTCAAGTATTTGCGCCAATCATCAAAGCTTCCTTTTTGCATACCCCACTATCTTGTGAGTGTAGCGCGTAGTGCCTAGTCCAAGGCCTAGAAGAGTTGTTTTTCTGGAACCTCTCTTTCAAATGCATCCAAAAGGATATCTACCTCATTTATACCATCATAAATAGGTAGGTTTCTTACCTCTAATGACACACAGTGCAGTGACTGAGTCATCATGTTGCAATTTAGCGTAGTTACTTTATGTAACTGATTCTTCCAGCATTCTTTTTCTTCGTCGGAGTCTGAAGTGCAGGAACTCTCGCTATCCCATGTAATCCATCCATTTGTGGTGGGATTCACCTAGTCTTGGTCTCATGCTGTCATCTTATAGATGCAGTCTAGATCATAATCACTGTCATAATTGTGGACTAGTTCCGTATAGCGTGATCCTTCAGCAAGATCCAAGGGTATTATTACGTGCAGTGATTTCTTCTCAAAGATCATCTTTTGCTTCTTCAGATTGATCACCCCGTTCATATTAGTAGCCTAGTCAATTCCAAGGAGTGCAGGGTAGGGATTTTTGTCATTAATAATCTCTATTACCTCAAAATATGCTAGGGCGCTCACTCCCTTAATATCCACGGTCACTCCCTGGAGTCACCCCATGGGTATGATTTTCTGTTGATTCACCATCCTTAGCTGAATCAGAGACCATTGTAGCACAGGTCTCCCCATTCACTCCCATGTCTGTTTTGGTAGAACATTCACATCTAATCCCAAATCCATAATGACTTGATGCATTTCATATTCTCCGATCTGTGCGGTGAGTCTCATTTCACGCCCTGTCCTTGTCTTATGCTTACCTATCTTTCCTACTATGCATGGTTCACCTGGCGCTATCCCAATGCATATATTGATGAGTTCCTATAACCCTTTCATAGCCTTACTGCTGCGCAGTAACTTCATACAGGCTTTGAGGAAAGTTGTGAGCATAGAGGGGTCCATCTCCAGCTCAAGCTTATCCTTGCTTCCTGAAGTGGAGGCCTCAATAAAGCTCTTCTTAGCTTCCATGAAGACTTCACAAGTGCACTCCAAATCGAAATCAACCTCTTTTGTTGGGGCTTTGTGAACATACGTACTATCTTCTGGCTATTTCCCCTTGTCATCTCCCATCGCGATTCCACTTTGGAGCACTATATTTACGTTCGGATCATCCTCATGTAGCTCACACCTCATCATCTATAGGTTCTGAGTCGAGGGAGGTGGTAGCGCTCCTTTGTCATGTATGCTAGCTATCAGTGTAGGACAATCTTCTATTTCATGGTCAAACAGTGAGCAATACTTGCATGACGGGTGCGTTGGATTAGTGCAATCATGGGCATAATGTCCTAGTCCTCCACAATTGTAGCAAATTAGTTGTCCTTGACCTCTACTAGGTCCTCCTTTGCCTCGACCTCATCCATGCCCTTAAAATACTGTTCACGCCATCGCTGCATTTTGATTAAGGGACCGCGTTTCAGCCTGAACCCTATAGGCAGGAGTTCTATCCATCATTAATTCATAGCTCCTGCAAGTATGCTCATCATGTCCTACTAACCTGCAAAAGTTGCAAAACAATTGTTGTGGTGTTTGTACATACTTCTGTAACAAGTGGCAATTATTTGTGGCATGCTTTCTGGCTACTTGATAGATAGCGTACCATAAAACAGGCACCGTGCTAGGTCCGACTTGAGCTTCTAGTCTTGAAGGCATCAGTCCTCCTCCTGTAAGGTAATTTGTAAATACTGGGCATTGGTATTTGTCATGACCCTGACTCTTGCATTTCAAACACCATAACTCTTCGCGTACCTCTGGTCAGACCATCCTGTCCTGCTTCAGACTTTGCATCTCAAGGCATAGATTCTTTAGCTGCACATGGATCTGTTGGACTCCTGGGTTAGGATCCTCCATCGAGGTCTCATGTGGTCTCATGGCAATATCCAAGGCCTCTGTCTAAGTTGTTATCTTCTTCTACGAGAACGCACTCCTCAAATGTGGTAGTAGAGAAGCCACGAACCACTCACGATGTTGTCCATCAGTCAAGTTCATGTTGGCTTCATGAATTGTACATTTCAGCCTCTGATCTAGTTCCCAAGGCCTCTCGCTTGGTTGCATCACAATCTCTTTGAATCCCATAATCAACTTCTCTTTCGATTTAGGCCTACTACATTCCCTATTTAGTGCTACTTGGATGTCTTCTACTCTAGCATTCGGGTTATTGTTGGAGTACTTAATGTACGAAGTAAGTGCATGATCTTGGAGAGCACTAACTAGTGTCGCCATCTTTATGTGATCATCTGTAACACCTTAAGCTTCCCATACAGCCCTCACAATGAACCAGAATTGGTCCAGGTCCTCATTTCCCAAGCCTTTGAACAAGGAAACTTCATTGTATTCACCATATTGAATCGTCGTGGAGGTGGAGGTGGTATAGGAGAATTTGGAGGTGATGTCGGTGAAGATGGAGGCAATGATGGTGAAGTCAGAGGTGGTGTGGGCAAAGGTGGTATTTGCGGGAATCCTTGTCTTATCAACTGATTAGTGCTTCCAGGAGAGACCTTCGCTATCCATTCTTCATCCCTTCACGGAGGTGAAATCAAAGGGCTATACTCTGGACCCTTATTTCCTTCATTCCAGTAAGTTTTTCTGCTTCACGTAGTCCCAAACATCAAGGTAGCTGCATAACCCATTTTTCGCACAACAACATTTTAATCTAAGTATTCAGAAATTTTACATACTTACCTCATGAAACTTTGAAAAAATATTGCTCCACCTCACTATAGCTGACTAAGGTGTCCACCATGAATTCAGTAACAAATCCTCCTATGACGCAATTGAGCCAATGAATGACAACGCGGGTGATCTTATCCTCTGATGCTTCCAACCTTCGCACTAGCTCTCGGGTCCACACAATGGGATCATCAAGTTTCCACCTTCCTTAGCTATCTACTAGCTTTGCAATCCACTCGTATAGCTTTTAGTGGGAAATGAGGTGAAAAATATTTCATGCATCTCCATATATAGGTACATGTCTAGCCATTGTTCTTTTGACAGTCGCGGGTTTCTGTTCTCTTGCACCACAAATTCGTTGATCTTTCTATCCAACCAATCTCCAATCTTCTTCTTAGTTGGATTCCAGTGATACGACATCACATATCTCTTATGTAGTTTCCTGTCCCAACAATGGAACCATTTGTTGGCTTGAGGGGGCCTAACCCAAGTTCAGCATTAGTTAGCCAAAAAAATCCCTACACTACTGGCCCTTTTGGCATCATCCTGCGGAGCACGGATCGAAGTCTCACCTGAAGCAGTATGGGGGGATGTTAGAACCAAGTTCTCACACCCTTGAGATGGATTTGATGTCAGTTTATTCCAGCTATACCTGCCTTCGCGTAGGTTGCTAAGCTCTCTGGTCCACCCTTCAGTACCTTCGTGAAAGGGTATAATTGGCTTTTGCACAGCCCTAACTTGCAGCTCAGGGACTTTTGCACTACTAGGGCAATGAGTTGTGATATCTCCCAAGCTAGGCTAAGTGTGTTACTTATCTTATTAACAGATCTTAGTTAGCTTCGTGTAAACAGATGTTCTTACTTGTGTTCACTTAACCAACACAATTACACATATTCGCGCATCATATAAGAATTATAAGTGAAATTCATACCCAACATAACAAGATGCATAAACATGAAATAAATATGCAAAATTTGTAGAATACTTCTCTTTATTGATAATTTCAAACTATTATAGACTCGACCCACCCTGCGCACTTAGCTGCAGGGGTCTGCACACTCAGCTGTAGACTTGTAGGCCTCTGTGCACTCACCTGCAGAGCCTCTACCTATGCTACAACCCAAGGCTTAGACTTCTACTTCAGAGCTATCCCTCATATTTCCTAATTGATTTTTATTTTCCTAACTACTTAGATCTTAGCTATATTTATACAATCCCATGGTCCACGGACTATGGGTAGATCTTCTATAGCTGACATTACACTTCCAAAATAAGGGCAAACAACCCTATCACTCTTTAACATCTACATGCTCCACGACCACAATATGTGGAGTCTTTACACTTGGATTACAAAATTTGACCAAAATATGGGCTTTAAGCCCCAAAACTTCCCTTTGGGGATCCCGCGCCCAACACTTCACATAATGAGGTAATTATGGGCCCTATAAATGATAAGATTCAGCGCCCATGTAATGCAATAAAAGACTAAACTCATCAGCTGGAATGGACCTCCAATCTGAGGAATATAATACAAAGTGCGCAACATTTAGATAGAAGATCAACTCTACTCCAAGAGAAAGAATGTGAGCTCTCAAATATAAAAACTTGACCTCTAAAGAAGGTGATACTCGACCTCTAATATAAACAATTTTAACCTCCTGACAGTGAATGAAATTGGCCTCCAAAATACGAACTTAGCCCTAAATGGATATATTCTTTGGATGTTTCACAAGAAGAGGGTTTTTTCCTCCAATAGTAACTTCCCTTGGCTCCTAAATGATAGTATCCTCGGGCTATGACAAGAGGAGGCTCTCAGCCTCCAACAATAACTACTCTTAGCCTCCCACTGAATAATGCTCTGGGCCCCTCAATGATATGGTGCTCTTAGCCTCCAAATGATGACTTCTCTTAGCCTCAACAAAAGAATATTGTCAACCTCTAAGGTAAATATATTTGATCTAATTAATAACTTGAACTCGACCTCCTATTTTTGGAACAAACTCGATCGTCTGACATTATAGTAAGATTAACTAGTCCTCTACTAAAAGAGTTCTCTTTGCATCCACAATAGATATCATCTTGACCTCTGTTAAATATTCTCTTGAACTCCTTGAATTTATTCTATCATCCTCTACTATATATTCCCTCAACCTCCTTAAATCGGTCCGATCTCAGGCCCTAAGGATGAAAAAATTAATCTCCAAGTGTTGAGTGTAAGTCCCTGAATTGACACCAATAATTTGGCCTCCAGTGAATTAATAAAATAGACCCTTCCAAAATGATGGATACTCTTGAAAATACAATATGAATCCATCCTTCTATAAGAATATTCTCTTGCCCTCCTTAAGAATCCTCCAGGAAATAGAGGAAACCCACTCATAATTTTATCCTCCAAATCAAGAGTTTTGTCTTTATAAAATTCTTGCTCCAATACTTCAAATAAGTGCAAATAAAAGATTCGAAGTGATCTTCCCTAATGTCCAACTAGGGTGGCATTAGAAGTCCATTGAAACTAGTTTGTGAGTTTACCCTGGAACCCTTGAGTTAGACTCGCTTGATCCTTAATTTAATCACCATAAATAATAATAAGTTAGAATGAATGAGAAGTGACTTTCTCTCCCCTTTTATAACAATCATCAGATCTTCTCCAATCTTATAAAAATATATTTTTCTATTATTTTATTGATAATCCACTTATTTTCTCTAAATGACCTTTTACCCCTTTTCATCCAATAATATTTTTCCTCTTTTTATTGAATAATATTTTCCCTGTTTTTATTTAATAATAATAATACCAAAATAAAGTTGCAGAAAAATCCCTTGTCTCCTTAGAAATTTTCCCCTCTTTCTAGCCTAAAGGAGACAATTAGGCAATGGTAATGGTATCTCCATGCTCAAACAATTAGGGATATTACAATCCTCCCTCCCAAAAATTATTTGTCCTCAAGAAATGCCATCACAAGTTGCTACTCCAAAAGCTGATCCAAATTTATAACAATGTCCCAAATGTGTCATTGAGCCACTCCAAAACATTGAACTATCCCAACGTGAATGAATTCCATGATATGAGGGTTTCAAACCACACTGGTCAATGTGAATCATTCCTCACTCCACCCATTATCCAGCAAGGCATAGACACCAGAAGCCCTATGCATACTTCCAATGAGTAGAACATATCAATAATGAAAATTCTTGATCAACTCCTCAAGAAGATTCCCTACTGGGAAACCAACCCCATATACCTAAAGAGTGAGCCCTTGAAGGTACAATCAATCCTAAAAAAAAATATCCTCATCTGCATGAACCAACCATAACCTCCTCTTGTTAATCACACTACATGCTAGTGAGGCATCCCATGATATAGATGAATCTCTAAGAAGCGAAATGCTTGATGGGATCCATGAATAGGTATATAATAAGGTCCATTTTTCCATCTCTATCCTATAATTTCCTCTTTTCTCTCATTTATTAACATCTTTTTTACTATAGTGTGAATAATAAGGAGACTAAAGGATGATTGTCATACTTTGTAGCCTAATGTGGTTAATGTGCATGAAAATAGTGTTTTTGAATGCATTTACTATGAAGAGGTATGTTGGAGGAAGATGAAGGAAATGTAGGAGGTTTGTCCCTTACATTCACTCACTTACAACGCAATTTGATCCCTAAAATCACTCACATACATCTCAAGGATCTACTAGTAGCCAATGCACTCAAGGAATTGCGAGGATCTAAGCGAGCTAGATCCACATTTTTCGATATTTTGGATGGAAGCAATCCTCTTTCCAAGGAGGCTTCCCCTTAGCCATTTTTGTATAAACAAGCGAGCCTAAGGAATAAATGGGATTCAAACTTTTGGAGTAGATAGGAGCTACTAAGAGCTAGGAGCTTGAGATTGTCATTTTCATTTCCTCTACATGATGTACTTGAACTCTCTTTTGTGTCATTTAAAAGTCTTGCTAATATCTTCCATATGAGTCTTTTTCATATGGCTGAGTCCCCCCTAGGTTACATCCCAACCCAAAAGCTCTAGTCTCTCTTTGTGTATTTTATCCCTGCATTAGTTTTCATAGAAGCATCTCTTTTCCTTTATTCATAGAAATTTTCTTATAAAAGTTGTTGGTGCAGGCCTATATAACACCTCTCTTGTGGGAAGTGTGGTTGAGGAATATGTATTAGCAAGACAAAACCATTTAGTTAATTCCCTTTGGAATTGTCAGATCTTAGATTAATGCTCTTTTACAAGCTCTATTTTTGGCATACTCAGTGATTAAATCAAAATATTTCATGGATGTAGGTCATATGCCTACTACAAGCTAGATTTTCTTTTGACACAAATAAAATTCAACTCATCCTCTTTTTTCTTACTTTCATAAAACTCAACTCGTTCTTTCTTTTTTAGTTCATTTTGTTGCAAATTGGTTATTAGTTGGCATTATTTTATAGTTCCAAAAAGAATTACTTGTCTAGTGTGCAGGTACTACAATCTTTTTTAGGGTTGGCATATTCATCCTACATTACTCCTACCACCATTAGCCTCTTTCTTTTCACCTCACAATGCCCTCAAAACTTTGCCACTAAGAGTACATTTTTGGGTCACTAAAGGGCACCATGTGCATTTTTTTGTGCAAGATGGGCCTTGGAGAGGTGCTAAGCTTCAAAATAGCTTCATACAACCTTCATATACCTTCATCTACCATTTCCCACCTTTTTATCACCTTTTACACCCTCTTAATTCTCACGAATCCCATCATGTAGAAAAATAGGGTAATCATGTAGCATCCTATACAATTCTATAGCAACCTGTAGTATCTTGTAGCACTGTGTAAACTTGACTATATTTTCTCCACAAGCATTATTTTTTCCTCTCAACCTTGAATAATGTCCCCTAGGATCTAAAACTATGATTGAGGAAGACCAAAGACCACTTGTGACTTTCCTTTTCTTCACTACAACACAATTATGCAATTAGGGTTAGTGGACATATTTATGAATTTAGAGATACAATGATGATTTTTGTGATTGCCTCATGAAATTCCTAATGAGCTCTGTCACTAAATTTAATTTATTTGAACAGAGAGATTAAAGGTTGATTTATCCATGCAAAGTATAATAGGATTGTTACTCTTAAATTCATGCTTCTATTAGGGTTTCAATTTCAAGCATTGTTATTGAATATGTTAGTTTCCTTTTTCATGCAACTTCTCCATTATGCAATTATATTAATGTTTACATTCCTGCAAGTAGCATAGAATTTACATTCTGCAAGTAGACTAATGTTTCCATTTTTTCAAGTAGTATAACCTTTCCATTCCCACAACTAGGGTTAGGATTTACATTTGAACAAGTAAATATTCACTCCTTTTGCAAGTAGAACAATATTCCCATTTTTGTAGTTAGAATAGAACTTTCCTTTTATGTGATTTCCTTCCTTGAGTCAGTTGATGGAGTAGAATTTGCACGCCTTTGTCCAATCGATTACTTGAAGGTGGAATGAGTAGAACTTGACCTACTATGCATATAGCATTGTCACCTCTTAAGTTTGTACAAACCCTAGGTTGATAGCTAAAGTTTCTAGGCTTGAGAGTTGCAACACTCTTGTCACAATACTAGGATCATCACTTTTTAGCGTTGTTGCTAGGGAGATGTCCAAGTAGGTGTTTTTTCTACTTATAATTTTTCTTTATTTTTCATCTTTATGTTTCTTTGCATTAACATTGTTTGATTTTAAAAATTCAGAAAGAAAAAGAGAAAAGAAAACAAAAAAAACCAAAATCATGTCGCATAGGATTAGGGATAATCAAGGGAAATTTCTACCAAAAACCCCATCCCTTGAAGTAGTCAAACCTCATTCTTATTTGGAAACTATGAACTTCCCACTCTAACCACAGGGGAGTTAGAGAATTATTTAGGTGAGCAACCAAAAATATTTGAACAACCCATAAGGGAGGAAGAACCTATATCATCTATCCAAAACATGGTTGATGATAGGTAGACTGAGCTCTTCCTTATTTGAGAAACCAATGTGGATGCTAGGATGAAGAATATAAGCCTAGAAAGTCTTCCACATTTCCAAGGCCTAGCCTCTAAGGACCCTAAAACATTCACATTAAATTTTGTTGTAGTTTGTAGGACCTATGATTACATTTCTGATGAACAGAAGTTGAAGTTGATTCCCCCCCTCAAGGATGCATCCTTGTGCTAGTTTATGAGCCTACTTGGAGGGAACATTACTACTTGGACACAAATGCAGTAAGCCTTTAATGGGAATTATAGCTATTATTGTAGTTCTAAGGAGATAAAAGAGAATATATTTAGGATGACTATAGGGATAATTGTAGAATATCTTAACTATAGAAGGGATAACTATACCCTTGATCCTAAATTACTCAATATTGTACTCCTCCAAGGGATTCGAGAGGATATAATGCTGACCCTCATTATGTTGCATAGTGGAGATATTTACTATATGACCTATGATGACATCAAGACAATGTTCAAGTATCATTCTAGGAATGCAAGGAAGAGAGGTAAGTCCAGTCAAATCTTGGTCAACTCTTCTCCCTCACCTCAATCATCAAACACGAGGCACGGAGCATGCTAGAATACTTAAAGAATGAGATGTTGCAAACTTTTTCCTTATAGATGGATAAGATACAGATTAAAAGGAATCAAGAGGAAGAAGAAAAGGCACTAAGTATCTTTTTCCCTAGATGCACCAAGAGGCACCCTAGAAATGAATGTCCACTGAAAAACATAGAGGTTTTCTCTATTTGTGAGGAGAACCATGCAACATACAAATGTCCCTCTCTTTGAGGCTTGAAAATTGTATACAAATGGGTAGAGAATGGGTTGGAGAAACTTTGATTGATTAACCAAAGGAGGCCACAGGGCCCTAAGTCATACAAATAAGGCATGAAGGTGCATAATATCCTTCTTGCAATCCAAATCAAAATTCACCCTTCTAGCCTTGGTATCCTCTGTGGGGTCGTTAATATGCCATTATTATTGTCACTTGTGAATGTTTATTCCACCTATTTCTACCATTCTTCATCATGTCATTTATTATAATTTATTATATAAATCCATTTTATGATGATTTATGCTCTTATATTATTTATTCTCCTTTATTTCTAATAAATTGATGATTATGCATTATTTTACCAATGATAGTTTTAATAAGTTGGTTATAACATTATTTACCATTCTTAGCCTCCAAGGTAACTTCCAGATTGAAGATTTGATTTTTAAATCTGCCAACTCAGAAATTCGCTGGTTTAAGGAGTGACAGTTTTACGGTTGATATTCTAAGCAAAGGAAGACGAATTTGGAAAATCCGGAACATGGGTTTTGTCCAGAACGGGCCCAATTATATTCTTAACAAACAGTTTGCCCAAATTCGGC
>APFE031453655.1:0-16648 GCA_000404065.3 Pinus taeda
ATATATACTTTTCTTTACAGCAAAATTATATCCAACCTCTAGAACAATGACACATTTGCCAAATCACAGTATGTTGTAGGTGAGATACCATGCCCATGGCTGGGAGCAACTGAATCTAGATATATACCCCTATTATATAAACTATTCCTGAAGGATGTAACTGCTAGGAAATGCATCACAAGAGGGATTTTGGTTGTAGCATATGATTGAATGAAATGGATAATACACATAAATGAGTTATTAACGTTGGTTTCTACAAAGAACAGTCAATTATACCAATTCATTGATCAAAACATTAAAAACGCAATCAATGTAATTGTTGTGGGCATGTGGATTCTATATCGGGTCCACAATGGTTGTTGGTGAGAACCCAAATGCATTCCAAACTTTACTCTATCATAACATTCGAACAAGCTTATGGTTGTACCTAATCACATACAACAACAATTGAGAGATGGGTGAAATCAATCTGTGGAAACGCTTAGCAAGAAGGATGTATGAATCTGAAATAGAAGGTTGTTTGATGTAATAAAAATTTCCCTCCCTTGGGATAAAATGTTCAATGCCTCTCAAGTTGGAGTACACATTTTCCCTAAACCTACACCACCATAAATTGACCCAGCAAGCTAGCAATTGAGGTTATCTGGCTATATGCATCTTTGTTAAATCCTGGATTTCTAGTATTCATATCATTTGGGTTTTCAAAAAACATTAATACCATGGTCCTCTTTAACATTAATTAGCCTTGTTTAAAGGTAGCAGTAACATTATTTTCCATCTATAGTCATAGTGAACACACACACTGGACCCCAAAATAAGCGCATAAAAAAAGCCACAACTAAGAAACAGACTGAGTGGAAACCTCATGTGCAATAATGAATTTCAATGGTTTCAAACAACAAAATAATAAAATTTTAAATAAACAGGAGCGTGAAATAATATTAAGGTGTTGATGAGTGCCGACAGAAAGCTTAGCAACATGAAAAGGGAAATGTCGAGGTAAGTCTCAATGTGATCACAATTAGGCCGAGGTTCAAAAAAATGCAAGCGACTCAAGTGTTGTCATTCCAGGTATAAGCAAAAGAACCATGGTAGGAGTGGAGCAGGGCTTGAAAGCAGACATTACCAGGACTGGGAAAGACGAGCCTGATGTTCTTCAAGGGCTATCCCAAACTCTCCATTCCCTCAAATTGACTTCTAGGAATGAAGAGTTCAAAAGGCAACAGTAACACTATTTTCCATCTACAGTCATAATGAACGCACATACTAGACCCCAAAATAAGCCGCATAAGAAAACAATCCATATAGTTTAGTTGTAGGTTATTAGGAACAAAAATGCTTACAATCAAAATGGAACAGTGGTTGACAATAGTAAAGCTAGGCAACAGGAAGAAAATAAGGATGGTAGAATGAAGACAGACTAGACCCCACAATAAGCTGCAGAAGAAAACACTCCATATAGCTGAGTCGTAGGTTCTCAAGAACAGTAATGCATATAATCAAAATGGAACAGTGGTTGACAATAGTAAAGGCAGGAAACAGGAAGCAAAGAAGGATGGTAGACTAAAGAGAAGTGACATAGTAAAACAAATTCCTATCAAATACAACTAAATATTTAGTCATCTAGAAACCAAAGTTATCTTAAAGTCCCAGTTCCATAGATTGTTTGCTTGAGACATCTACAAACCCAGATCATCAAGATATGTAATATTAAGGTGATGATGATTGCTGACAGAAAGCTCAGCAACATGAAAAGGGAAATCCGGAGGTAAATTAACTAACCTGACAGGCGGAACACTGCAAATCTGTTGAAGGCTACTATGTGAAGGTTGCAAATACTGATATGAGATGAGAAATGAGAACAGTAACCCCATATTGTATACCACAACCTAATAACTACCACCATAACTAGTTCTGATGCGGAGGCCACTAGATTCGGATGTAGGGAAAAACTGCCAACTAATTAATCCTCCTTCTGGACCTCCTCATCCTCGTGGCCATCCTCCTCCTGTAGAAAAAGCAGCCCTATGCGGACCTCCTCATCCTTGTGCAAAAAAGAAGAAGGAACCCCCACCCCACCCTCCACGACCCTCCTCATCCTCCTGCAGCAAAGGTATTCATCCCACACCCTCCTCTGGAGCAAACACAACTATCCACATGTGCATGAAAGACTAACTGCATAGATGGACGAGTTGGGTAGGGTAACTAGAACAAAAATTAATTAATTTTTCTATTAACTAATTACCTTAAGAGCTTTTTATTGTTTTTTTAATGTTTCCAATTAAATTGGACGGTAGATCATTGTTGAATCATCTAACAATGGATATGACGGTTAAGATTAGGACATAAATGCATTTGGCGGAGTTCACTTCAGAGGGAAACACCTTACGGCGTAATTATTATAGCCATATAAATTAAATGGTTAGTAAATATAGATAAATATTAATCTACAATAAATGCCAAAACACTTATTTCATAAGGCATCTCAGGTTATTAAAATTAAACAAATAATAAAACTAACAAAATGATAAATTTATTATTATTATTATTATTATTATTAAAAATAATTAATATAGAATTTAAAGATATATATATTTGAAAAACCATGGAACAAGATTCTTTTTCATGAATATTTATAGTGTAGTCTAAATTGACAATTGTCTTTTTCACTAGAATCCGGCCATACAATTTAAGCAAGATAAAAAATGTGATTTTTCATTACTTAAAATATATTTTTGAAAGCATAAATAGATTTACCACACTGAAAACCCCACTAGAGCACTCGATTTCTACAAATTAAACAACTTAAACTCAAGCTTTTAAAAATCTCTACTCGATTTTGGTTAAAATTAACTAGAAAAATATTGTAAAAAAAAGGTCATTTTGTTTATAAGTTAAACTATGCCCATATATATACCCACTTTATCATAGATATTACTACTCTGTAAATACAAATCATTACAATACTATTGGCCAATGTCGTGGTTTATCAATACCACATTCCCAAAAACCATAACCCATTTCATATGAGACTTTTTCATATTACAATTTTTTTAATTAATCAATTTAATTAAGAAAGAAAAAAGGGTATAACCAATTTGGAGATAAATATCAACCTTTAATTTGTGTATACTACTAATAATAATATAGAATATTCCTTTGAGGTTAAATCCATCCCATCCACATGATAATTGCTAAATTAAATTTCCAGAAGCCCTATTCCAAAATAGACATGTCTATCCCCTCGATGGGGGTGGAGACTCATCAAGAAAATGGGATCAAGGGGGGGCAAGAGGACGAGCCCACTGACCCTCAATGTAATTAAGAGGGGGGTAGTGTGGCCTACCCCCCTCCCCCTATGCATGAAGCATGCATTGTTTAAATTTCTTGGACACATGACTTGTTATTTACTGGAGAGTTCTTCGCTTGCTACTTTGCAACTAGGAAGACATATGTGCCATACCACTGTAATCCTCCTATTACTTGTGGTATATACATACTCCCAATGGATTTTGGCTATACTATGGAGTGATGTTGAGAAATTCAAATCATGGGATGTGAGAAGAGTTTTTTAGGATTTGAGTTGGCATGTCAAAGTTTATGTTTCATCTACGGTTTACAGAGGTATCAATTCCTTACTGTTCTATGTGGGTTTATTTGATTTTTATCTCTCCAATGATGAGGGTGATGCCTCAATTGAAGAGCTAAATTATGAATTTGGTAATTGTGATGTCTTTCTAGATAGCAAATGGGGTCTTGCAAATATGGTCTTAGTATTTTTCTCCTAATTTCTAATGGCCTTGGTCCTTTTTGACAGTTATAAATGTGTAATATTTATCCCTTGGCTATGTGCATTGGTTTTCTCAACTTATGGTTTTCACGGGTGTGGATGATTTTTGTAATGGAGCCACTGTTGGGGATTGTTTTTATATTTGGCGAGTTTGGGCTTCCTATTACTTTAGGAGATGGTCTCTCCCATGTCATGGAAATCCCTCATCTTTCTAATCGACCTACAGGGCATTTCTTTTTTAGCCATTTTTTCTAGGTTACCTCATCTCCTTTTGGTCAGGATGGCTATTTATTTTGAATATTACGTGTTGTTTGGTCAGTTGAAGATATTGACGAAAGATATGTTGTTGCTCATGCAATTTCACTTGTTTTTAAGGGGTTATCACTTGTTTGTAGCATGTGGATATAAGGGTGTCTCTGTTATTATATTTTTTCTTTAGTCATTGTGGTTGTATGCCATGCTAGCACATGTGTGGGCATTGTGGGGCTAGGAGATATAGCCAACAAAGTCGGTCACGTGTTGTGGTGCAGGCTCAAGAGGTTGTTGTATCTTATCATGTTGTGACTCTTCTAGAACTCAAGAGGATATTTGGAGGCTATAGAAGAATATCACTAAAGATAGATAAGCCTCTTCAAATTTAGAATTGATAGAGGAGGTCCCTTGCTAGCTTCCTGATCCTAGTAATACTATGCAAAGTAGGAATTAGTATATGCATTCTATTATTCTCCACAAGTAGCTTAGGACAGTACTGAGATGAGTCTTAAAGGAGAAGCACAAGGAAATAAATGAAATCATTTCATTTTTCAATAACATTCCATGTAACTAGTGGAATATCCAAGCAAGTATATAAATGTTGGAAGCTTGCTTAGCTCAAATGGAAAAAAACATTCTATGTGAATTTAAGCTCCCATTGTCCCTTGGCATGAGTGCAAAAGACCCAGTTCCAATGAAAACTTTAGACACCTAAACTGGAAGATATGTAATGGTTATCCTTCATAATCTCATTTGGTTATATCAAATTTTTTGCTTAATTATTTTTTTTCTGTTGTAGAAACCTAGTACTATCAAATATTAACCAATAGATCTAGTTTCTAGTTTGGTAGAGTGAGGTCTATATTATTTTTCTATTGGTTATCAGTGATGTAATCTAATTTTCAAAGGTAATTTGATTTAACTCATGTTTTCTTTCAAAAGTTGTATGACTTGGATAGATCTTTCTAATGACGTATTGTGTGCATAAAATGGAGATGGTATGCTAAAGTTACAACCCTGAGAATTTGATGTACCAATTTATCGAAACGGGGCCCATAGTTTTGGCACCTCATTTTAACACAATTCAAAGGTATGTAGCCGCCACATCTCTTCTCAGAGATAAGCTACCATCTTCTGATTTAGTTTATTTCCTTTCTATATGTAAGCATATTTCAGTTCTTTATTATTAATGAAACAGAGTTTTATTCTAGCTGCATCTCCATGTTTATGTTTATATATGATCCAGGAGGATCTCGTCAGATTGTTGCATAGGTGTTCAAGGGTCGTCGTCAATGTTCAGAGTCATCATCAATTCAGTTCGGTGTCGTCGGCTTCGACAGTATTGGTTATGGATCAAGTTGTTCAGGTAATATGGTTTTCATGACATTCAGTTGATATGGGTTTGTACCTAGCTGTCAACTAGTGTTGATTGACAGTTCCACCAGGATTTTGGTCAACAACATGTGTTTTGTCTTTCGCCTTCGCAGGATTTGGTGTCAACATGGGTTGTGTAATCCATCGCAGAGGTTCGATGTGTCATCGGGGCTGTCATCACAAAGATAGTTGGTGTCGATATGTATTTGGTTTCTTCACATTGTGATAATATGTTGTACTTGGGTTTTTAAAAACAAAATGTAAACCCTAATCCTAATCTATCAAATGCACTATCGAATCTATCACCTAAGTTGCAACCCTAACCATAAACAATACATTGCAATATGTATTAAAAAAAACCTATGCTAAAACCCTAAAGACTTAAATCCTAAGCTTCACATTGTTAAAAAAACATCAAACGTAACCCTAAGCCTAAGTTCTAAACTTCATTAACTATCAGTCTAAATACATTGGTAAACATTACAAATAAAAAAATACATAGCAAGTTGACCACGTGGGCAATCTAACTACGTCAGAAACATGTGACCGGGCATTGTTAGACTGTCAGAGTTTAGCCATCAGTCAGGCCTTAACTACAGCAGAATTGAAAATCTCATCAGAGACGTTGGCATGTGAACGATGTTGATAGACTATCGGGTTGGTGTTAGGGTTAGAGAGCTAGTAGTCAAGAGATTAGTCGCGGTGGAACCATCAACAAAACAACAACAGGTCATGTGAACAGCAAACGGCCGACGGGTTGGTCGCTGAAACTGCCGGGGATAAACCACCAAGTGGCAGTCAGGCAGTCGACTACCCGGTTTTCACATGGAAGCTATTAGCCCTCCGCCTGGTTAGCCTAAGTGCTAGCGGTTGTGGAGTTATTATCGAGTTTACTTATGGGTTATATGGCTTTTGTTTGTTCAAACTAATTCAATGACCATGCATCTACCCTAGGTGGCAAATTCCAACTATACCGAAGCTAAACCTAATTATATTGCAACCAAATTCATCCTGTATTCAGCCAAAGAGGTTTCAATGTATCTGGATGCCTTTAAAATGTAGTTTTGCTTCATTGATGAAGGGGAGAGTGGTTTTGATATTTGTTTGCAGATTCTGGAGATCATAGGTAGTTTTGTTTTCAATGTAATAGGAGCATCTGGAGTCAGAATTGGGAACCATGATAGGAGTTGGAAAGCTAGTTCAGAGAAATATCTAATGACAGTGATCAGAAGCACATGCGTGCACATTTAGACTGGTAAAATCTCTGTGTAATCAACCTCATCTGTTTCAATCCTAATAAAGTGATTGCCCATCTTGAAAGAAAAGCCAAAGATGTAGTCCATCAAGGATGAACTCTGTAATCGATTTTTCTGTCTAGTATTACTCTGTTTTTACTGTTTTCACTGCTATTATGCATCTTCCTTTTCTTTAATCAGCTATCGTAAAGTCTTCTTCTCAAGCAGTTTTCCTCGATTTCCACACTTTCAGCTAACATTCAATTCATTAATGGTTAATCAATTCTACATGAGTTTTAATAAATGATCATTTTAGATCATATAATTTGGTATCAGAGCAGGTTTCATTTGAAGAATTTTCCATTGAATGTTAACTATTTTCCATTTGGAAGATATTGATGAAAGAGATGTTCTTATTGCTCATGCAATTTCACTTGTTTTTAAGGGGTTATCACTTGTTTGTAGCATGTGGATATAAGGGTATCTCTATTATTGTATTGTTTCTTTAGTCATTGTGGTTGCATTCCATGCTAGCACATGTGTGGGCATTGTGGGGCTAGGATATATAGCCAACAAAGTCGGTCACGTGTTTTGGTGCAGGCTCAAGAAGTTGTTGTATCTTATCATGTTGTGACTCTCCTAGAACTCAAGAGGATATTTGGAGGCTATAGAAGAATATCACTAAAGATAGATAAGCCTCTTCAAATTTAGAATTGATAGAGGAGGTCTCTTGCTAGCTTCCTGATCCTAGTAATACTAGGGAAAGTAGGAATTAGTATATGCATTCTATTATTCTCCACAAGTAGCTTAAGACAGTACTGAGATGAGTCTCAAAGGAGAAGCACAGGGAAATAAATGAAATCATTTCATTTTTCAATAACATTCCATGCAACTAGTGGAATATCCAAGAAAGTATATAAATGTTGGAATCTCACTTAGCTCAAATGGAAAAAAAACATTCTATGTGAATTTAAGCTCCCATTGTCCCTTGGCATGAGTGCAAAAGACCCAGTTCCAATGACAACTTTAGACACCTAAGCTGGAGGATATGTAATGGTTATCCTTCATAGTCTCATTTGATTATATCGAACTTTTTGCTTAATTGTTTTTTTCTCTTGTAGAAACCTAGCATTATCAAATATTAACCAATAGATCTAGTTTCTAGTTTGGTAGAGTGAGGTATGTATTATTTTTCTATTGGTTATCAGTGATGTAATCTAATTTTCAAAGGTAATTTGATTTAACTCATGTTTTCTTTTGAAAGTTGTATCCCTCAGATAGATCTTTCTAATGAGGTATTGTGTGCATAAAACAGAGATGGTATGCTAAAGTTATGACCTTTAGAATTTGATGTACCAAT
Organism: Pinus taeda; assembly: GCA_000404065.3. Classification (NCBI taxonomy): domain Eukaryota; kingdom Viridiplantae; phylum Streptophyta; class Pinopsida; order Pinales; family Pinaceae; genus Pinus; species Pinus taeda. The sequence goes on from APFE031453655.1 coordinate 8,012, forward strand.
TTACCGAAACAGGGCCCATAGTTTTGGCGCTTCATCTCCTAGGGTTAGGTTTTTGGATTTTTAGGGTTTTCCATTATTTCTCAATAATAAATAGGCCTTCAAGACTCATTATAACACAATTCAAAGGCATGTAGCTGCCACATCTCTTCTCAGAGATAAGCTACCATCTTTTGAGCTAGTTTATTTCCTTTGTGTATGTAAGCATATTTCAGTTCTTTATTATTAATGAAGCGGAGTTTTATTCTAGCTGCATCTCCATGTTTATGTTTATATATGATCCAGGAGGATCTCATCGGATCGTTGCATAGGTGTTCCAGTGTCGTCATCAATGTTCAGAGTCATCATCAATTTAGTTCAATGCCGTCAACTTCGACAATATTGGTTATGGATCAAGTTGTTCAGGTAATATGGTTTTCATGACATTCAGTTGATATGGGTCTGTACCTGGCTGTCGACTAGTGTTCATTGACAGTTCCACCAGGATTTGGTCAACAACATGTGTTTTGTCATTCACCTTCGCAGGATTTGGTGTCGACATGGGTTGTGTCATCTGTCGCAAAGGTTCGATGTGTCATCGGGGCTGTCATCACAAAGATAGCTGGTGTTGATATGCATTTGGTTTCTTCACATTGTGATAATATGTTGTACATGGGTTTTTAAAAAAAAAAATGTAAACCCAAATCCTAATCTACCAAATGCACTATCAAATCTATCACCTAAGTTGCAACCCTAACCATAAACAATACATTGCAATATGTATTAAAAAAAACCTACGCTAAAACCCTAAAGACCTAAGTCCTAACCATCGCATTGTTAAAACAACATCAAAAGTAACCCTAAGCCTAAGTTCTAAACTTCATTAACTATTGGTCTAAATACATTGGTAAACATTACAAATAAAAAAATACACAGCGAGTTGACCACGCGGGCAGTCTAACTACATCAAAAACATGTGACCGGGAATTGTTAGACTGTCAGAGTTTAGCCATCAGTCAGGCCTTGAATGCAATGGAATTGGAAACCAAATTAGAGATGTTGGCATGTGAACAATGTTGATAGACTGTTGGGTTGGTGTTAGGGTTAGAGAGCTAGCAGTTAGGAGGTTAGTCGTGGCAGAACCATCAATAAAAGGACAACAGGTCATGTAAACAGCAAACGATCAAGGGGCTGGTCTCTGAAACTGCCGGGGATAAACCACCAAGTGGTAGTCAAGTAGTCAACTGCCCGGTTTTCACATGGAAGCTATTAGCCCTCTGCCCGGTTAACCGAACTGCCAGTGGTTGTGGATTTATTATCGATTTTACTTATGGGTTTATATGGTTTTTGTTTGTTCAAACTAATTCAATGACCATGTATCTACCCTAGGTGGCGAATTCCAACAAGACCGAAGCTAAACCTAATCAGATTGCAACCACATTCATCTTGTATTTAGCCAAGGAGGTTTCAATGTATCTGGAGGCCTTCAAAAGGTAGTTTTGCTTCATTGATGAAGGGGATAGTGGTTTTGATTTTTGGTTGCAGATTCTGGAGATCATGGGCAGTTTTGTTTTCAATGTAATAGGAGCATCTGGAGTCGGAATTGGGAACTGTGATAGGAGTTGGAAAGCTAGTTCAGAGAACTATTTGATGACAGTGATCAGAAGCACATGCGTGCACATTTAAACTGATAAAATCTCTGTGTAATCAACCTCATCTGTTTCAATCCTAATAAAGCGATCACCCATCTTGAAAGCAAAGCCAGAGACGTAGTCCATTAGGGATGAACTCTGTAATCGATTTTTCTGTCTGGTATCACTGTGTTTTTACTATTTTCACTTCTGTTATGCATCTTCCTTATGTTTAATAAGCTATCATAAAGTCTTCTTCTCAAGCAGTTTTCCTTGATTTCCACACTTTCAGCTAACATTCAATTCATTAATGGTTAATCAATTCTACATGAGTTTTAATAAATGATCATTTTAGATCATATAATTTGGTATGAGAGCAGGTTTCATTTGTAGAATTTTCCATTTAATGTTAACTATTTTCCATTTGGAAGATATTGATGAAAGAGATGTTCTTGTTGCTCATGCAATTTCACTTGTTTTTAAGGGGTTATCACTTGTTTGTAGCATGTGGATATAAGGGTGTCTTTGTTATTGTATTGTTTCTTTATTCATTGTGTCCGTATGCTATGCTAGCACATGTGTGGGCATTGTGGGGCTAGGAGATATAGCCAACAAAGTCGGTCACATGTTGTGGTGCAGGCTCAAGAGGTTGTTGTCTCTTATCATGTTGTGACTCTCCTAGAACTCAAGAGGATATTTGGAGGCTATAGAAGAATATCACTAAAGATAGATAAGCCTCTTCAAATTTAGAATTGATAGAGGAGGTCTCTTGCTAGCTTCCTCGTCCTACTAATACTAGGGAAAGTAGGAATTAGTATATGCATTCTATTATTCTCCACAAGTATCTTAAGACAGTACTGAGATGAGTCTTAATAGAGAAGCATAAGGAAATAAATGAAATCATTTCATTTTTCAATAACATTCCATGAAACTAGTGGAATATCCAAGAAAGTATATACATTTTGGAAGCTCGCTTAGCTCAAATTGAAAAAAACATTCTATGTGAATTTAAGCTCCCATTGTCCCTCAGCATGAGTGCAAAAGACCCAGTTCCAATGACAAATTTAGACACCTGAACTGGAGGATATGTAATGGTTATCCTTCATAATCTCATTTAGTTATATCTAATTTTTTGCTTAATTGTTTTTTTCTCTTGTAGAAACCTAGAATTATCAAATATTAACCAATAGATCTAGTTTCTAGTTCGGTAGAGTGAGGTCTGCATTATTTTTCTATTGGTTATCAGTGATGTAATCTAATTTTCAAAGGTAATTTGATTTAACTCATGTTTTTTTTCGAAATATGTATCCCTCAGATAGATCTTTCTAATGAGGTATTGTGTGCATAAAATGGAGATGGTATGCTAAAGTTATGACCCCGAGAATTTGATGTACCAGTTTATTTCCTTTCTGTATGTAAGCATATTTCAGTTCTTTATTATTAATGAAACAAAGTTTTATTCTAGCTGCATCTCCATGTTATGTTTATATATGATCCAGGAGGATCTCGTCTGATCATTTCATAGGTGTTCAAGCATCGTCGTCAATGTTCAGAGTCATCATCAATTTAGTTATGTGTCATCAACTTCAACAGTATTGGTTATGGATCAAGTTGTTCAGGTAATATGGTTTTCATGACATTGAGTTGATATGGGTTTGTACCTAGCTATCAACTAGTGTTCATTGACAGTTCCACCAGGATTTGGTCAACAACATGTGTTTTGTCGTTCACCTTCGTAGGATTTGGTGTCGACATGGGTTATGTCATCCATCGCAGAGGTTCGATGTGTCATTGGGGTTGTCATCACAAAGATAGCTGGGGTCGATATGTATTTGATTTCTTCACATTGTGATAATATGTTGTACATGGGTTTTTAAAAACAAAATGTAAACCCTAATCCTAATCTACCAACTGCACTATCAAATATATCACCTAAGTTGAAACCCTAACCATAAACAATACATTGCAATATGTATTAAAAAAATCCTATGTTAAATCGCTAAAGACCTAATTCCTAACCATCGCATTGTTAAAACAACATCAAACATAACCCTAAGCCTAAGTTCTAAACTTCATTAACTATCAGTCTAAATGCATTGGTAAACATTACAAATAAAAAATACACAACGAGTTGACCATGTGGGCAGTCTAACTATGTCAGAAACATGTGATTGGGCATTGTTAGACTGTCAGAGTTTAGCCATCAATCAAGCCTTGACTGCAGCAGAATTTGAAACTGCATCAGAGACGTTGGCATGTAAACAATGCTAATAGACTGTCAGGTTGGTGTTACGGTTAGAGAGCTAGTAGTCAGGAGGTTAGTCGCAGTGGAAACATCAACAAAATGACAACAGGTCATGTGAACAGAAAACCGCCGACGGGTAGGTTGCTGAAATTGCCAGGGATAAACCACCAAGTGGTAGTCAAGCAGTCAATTGCCCGATTTTCACATGGAAGCTATTAGCCCTCCGCCCAGTTAGCCTAACTACCAGCGGTTGTGGAGTTATTATCGAGTTTACTTATGGGTTTGTATGGCTTTTTTTTGTTCAAACTAATTCAATGACCATGCATCTACCCTAGGTGGCAAATTCCAACAAGACCAAAGCTAAACCTAATCAGATTGCAACCAAATTCATCTTGTATTTAGCCAAGGATGTTTCAATGTATCTGGAGACCTTTAAAAGGTAGTTTTGTTTCATTGATGAAGGGGAGAGTGGTTTTGATATTTGTTTGCAGATTCTGGAGATCATAGGTAGTTTTGTTTTCAATGTAATAGGAGCATCTGGAGTCAGATTTGGGAACTGTGATAGGAGTTGGAAAGCTAGTTCAAAGAACTATCTGATGACAGTGATCAGAAGTACATGTGTGCACATTTAGATTGATAAAATCTCTATGTAATCAACCTCATCTGTTTCAATCCTAATAAAGCGATCACCCATCTTGAAAGCAAAGCCAGAGATGTAGTCCATCAGGGATGAACTCTGTAATCGATTTTTCTGTCTGGTGTCACTGTGTTTTTACTATTTTCACTTCTGCTATGCATCTTCCTTGTGTTTAATCAGCTATCGTAAAGTCTTCTTCTCAAGCAGTTTTCCTCGATTTCCGCACTTTCAGCTAACATTCAATTCATTAATGGTTAATCAATTCTACACGAGTTTTAATAAATGATCATTTTAGATCATATAATTTGGTATCAGAGCAGGTTTCATTTGTAGAATTTTTCATTGAATGTTAACTAGGTCAAAGTCGAAATGAGGAGAAGGAATCCTTGAGTAGATCGATACAGAGATTAGAAAGCAATAAGTCGTTCATAAATCGAACATGTTAGGATCTGATGCAAGTGAAAAAACTAAAACTAAGATGATTGATGAACAATTTCAGCAAGAATTCTTGACTATGAAGCAAATGTTGGGAGAACTCTACAAAGACAAGAAGGCAAGAGATGCAACTTCTTCTTCAAAGACATCGATGAAGGACAAAGGTAAAGGAAAGGCTGATAAACCTCCTTCACCTCCATCCTCTTGATCATCATCATCTTCTTATTCTTATTCTTCTTCTTCTAGTGTAGAATCTGAAATGAAAAAGAAACCTAAGAAAACATATCTTTTAAAACTTGATGTGAAATTTGAGTTACCTATATATGATGGCGAAATGAATCCTGAAAAGATAGATAACTAGATTAGGAAGTTAGAAGTATATTGTTGCATTCAGAACATTTCTAGTGATAAAAAGAAAAAAAAAAAGTTAGCTACACTTAGAATGGGGGGAACAACTTTAATCTGGTGGGAAAGTAAAACACAGATAGATGTAAAGCGTATAGGAAAATTCATCTCTTCATGGTCTAAGTTTTTAAAATCTCTTAGGAAACAATTCTATCCTTTAGGATACATGCAGAAAGATGTTATTGATTGGCAGCATCTGAGGCAAGGTAAATGGGAGAGTGTTCAGGAGTTTACTTAGGAGTTTACTCAGGAGTTCAGAAAGAAAGCATTGGTGCTTGGAATTTCATTGGATACACGTGAAACTTTGTTAAAATACATCAACAATTTAAATTCATATTTGCAACATACATTATTGATGTTTAATCCTGATGGTTTTGATGAAGCATGTGTTCAAGCCATACATATTGAATCATGTGGCAGACCGTTCAATTTTTCATCACTGTCATCCAAAGAGTCGAAAGTCAAAGATTCCAATGACAGTAAGGGGAAGAACAACTCGAAGGGAAAGAAATCAGCAATGGCTCATAAGGAAAGACCTACTTGTTCTCATTGCTAGAGAATCGTTCATGATGAATCTAAGTGTTGGAAACTTCATCTAGAACTTAAGCCCAAAAAGTTCCTTAAGGAGAAGGATGAAAAGAAGGCAATTGCAGTAGTCCAACAAGATCTAGGTTCAGATTTAGGTGATGAAAGGAGGATAACTGCCATGGTTAAGTCAAGTAAGACTTCTGACACTAGTTCAAGTTTGAAAACTATTGCATCTTGTTCAAACATAAATCCTTCAAATGAGGATAAAAGAGTTGAATTGTTTAACATAAGGATAAATTCTAAGCATATAAAGATAGATACAATGTTTGACAATGGATCACAAGTGAATTTAATCTCTGAATATTTAGTTAAAAGGTTGGGTTTGGAAACACGAAATCATCCAAGACCTTACCCATTAGGATGGCTAAATAAATCAACTCAGATAAAAGTCACCAAACATTGTCAATTAAGATTTGCCATAACAGCTAATTACATTGATGGAGTGGAATTAGATGTGGTTCCAGTAGACATATGTGGAGTTGTATTAGGAAATCCTTATCTTTATGATCATGATGCAGTATTTTATAGGAGAGAACATAAATATCATCTCAAGAAAGGTGAGGTTGAATTTATTGTCAGGGCACATCAAAACAAAAATCACTTGAATTCAGTTAATGTTAATAAGATGAAGCGATTAATAAGTTCAACAAGAGATTTGTAATCATGTGTATGAAAGGAAAACATAACAATCGACATGATGGTTTTTCAAGTTATGAGACTCAGCTTAAAGATGGTTTTATTAAAGATATAGAAACTATTCTAGTTCTATATAAAACCAAATATCTTATTCTTAAGCAGGGATTACAACATGAATTATAGTGTATGCCTAAAACTCCTCTTCCTAATGCTAGAATGAATCAATTCAGTTTAAGTTTGGAACTTAACAGTTGCAAGGATACATGTCAGTATTAGGGAAAGTCAGTGTCCAATTTCTCTTGTATTGTGTCGCCATGTCATGTTTCAAACAATTTGGAAACCACTTTTCAAGTGGAGAGGAAATCTATTTGTTTTCATATCAAAGCCTTTCCTAAAGCAGTGTCAAAGTGTCTAATGGGAACTTATGCATCAGAGGAAAGTGTTAATCAATGGAAACATCATTTAAATGAAGGAAAAGTGATTCAAACAAAACAACAGCTAAATCAATACTTTTAAAGACAAACTAAGTTGCAGCAGACTTCACCTTACAGCTTGATGGGTTCATTGCAGCAAGTTCGCTTAGTAATTAGGAAGCAGGAAAGTATGTTAAATAAAGTAGTTGGTTTGATGGCCAAAGTATCTTTGATTGTCTCTCTCATTTAGAAAAATAGATTGTTTATAATTGTTGATGGTATTAAACAACATCTAGTAGAGACTATTTTCAAAGATAATGAATCACTACTCATGGTTCTTCATGGAAAGAAATCAATTTCCATGTTCATAACAAGTTGTTTGCCCATCGTCGCAAGTTGTTCATACTACAGATGGATCAACAGGTCACTGAATAAAAAAATTGCCATAGTCAGCATCATCAGGGTCATCATTTGCAGGTGATTGATCAAATGTATTGGTACACCATCAGGTCAAGGTGGAAAGAGAGGGAGTTCTACCCTCATCGACTATTTGTTTAGCCAAACTTTTGTGGTCCAAAATATTTCAAGTGGAGAGGATTGATCCAGAAGGATCTCGTCAGATCGTTGCACAGGTGTTAAAGTGTCGTCGTCAGTGTTCAGAGTCGTCGTCAATTCAATTCGATCTCGTCAGCTTTGACAATGTTGGTTATGGATCAAGTTGTTCAAGTAATATGGTTTTCATGATGTTCAGTTGATATGGGTTTGTACCTGGCTGTCAACTTGTGTTCATTGACAATTCTGCTAGGATTTTGTCGACGACATGTGTTTTGTCATTTGCCTTCATAGGATTTTGTGTCGACGTGGGTTGTATCATCCGTTGTAGAGGTTCGATGTGTCATCGAGGCTGTCATCGCAAAGGTAGCTAGTGTCAATATGTATTTGGTTTCGTCACATGTAACAATATGCTGTACATGGGTTTTCAAAAACAAAATGTAAACCCTAACCCTAATCTACCAAATGCACTATCAAATCTATCACCTATGTTGTAACCCTAACCATCTGCAATACATTGCAATATGTATTTAAAAAACCTATGTTAAAACCATAAAGACCTAAGTCCTAACCATCGCATTGTTAAAACAAAATCAAACTTAACCCTAAGCCTAAGTTATAAACTTCATTAACTCTTGGCCTAATTACATTGCTAAAAATTACAAATAAAACAATACATGGCCAGTTGACCCCACGGGCAGCCTAACCGTGTAGGAAACATGTGATCGAGAATTGTTAGACCGTCAGAGTTTAGCCATCAGTCAGTCCTTGATCGCAACAGAATTGGAAACTTCATCGGACACGTTGGCATGTGAACGATGATGATAGACCATCGGGTTGGTATTAGGGTTAGAGAGCCAATAGTTAGGAGGTTAGCCACGGTGGAACCGTCAACAAAAAGTCAACAGGTTATGTGAACAACAAACCGCCAGGGGGTTGGTCATCGGAACCACTGGGGATAAACCACCAGGTTGTTGGCATTATGATACATATGTTGTACTTGATGGCAACCCACTCATCTCAGATGATAAATTATAGTGCAGAAAAGTTCACACACTTTCATGTAGAGAAAAGTTCATGCACTTTCATGCAGAGAAAAGTTCACGCACTTTCATGCAG